>CP144694.1:7822107-7834607 GCA_036885675.1 Vigna mungo
ACCCTCTATTAATAACTTAGGAAATCCCATATATATTATGACTTGAATCAGATCGATTCTTTTTTGAATCTTTATCTCTCCAATTCCCTCGACACCCGAGGATATTCTTCTATTTTTTTGTATATAATTTTTGATCCAATCTCGTATTTTTTTATCTTCTTGTATATTCTCAGAATATTTTGTTGGTTGTGCAAACCAAATAGAATCATGACTTTGAGTTGTACCAAGTCTGAAACCAAGCGGATTTATTTTTTGTCCCATAATTCCCCACTACTGTACGTAAAATTACATAAAATGATATTTCTTATTTATGTATTTTTTATCTATAGATAGATCTTTATAACTCATTATAGCTCATTGACTAAGTTCGTTGAAATTTATATTGTGACTAGCATCGACTGTTGTAAAATAAACAATTCAAAAAATCGAATAAAAGAAGGTATTGAACTAAAGGAAATAGAAAATTAAAATAGAAATTCTAGTATCATAATGTTTTATTTATGTACAAATGACATCAATTACTATTTGTACTGTGTGTTGTAAATAGACATGAACCTTTTTAGATTTGACCAAAAGACAAGGCTTCTTTCTGTATAGAGGTTCTTCTGTATATAGGTTCTTCTTTATCATAAGAGTCTATTTTGACAAATCAATAAAATATTGAATTGATTGAATTCTTCATTAAAAAATAATTTTATTATTCTTATTCATTATTTAATGAATTGAATGAATTCTAAAAGAAATGAGTTGAACTTCATTTTACTAAGAATTCAATTTTGTAATATTTCTTTATGCATTACTATTTCAAAATGGATGTTAAAATGAACGTTAACGACGAGATCTATTATATTTTTCGCATGTCCTCGGAAGTTTAGAGTAGGTGAAAATTCTCCTAATTTATGGCCTACCATACGATCTGTGATATAAATAGGTAAATGTTCTTTTCCATTATGGATAACAATGGTATGGCCAATCATTGTAGGTATAATGGTAGATGCTTTGGACCAAGTAATATTATATCTTTTTCCGCTTTTGTTTTAAGCTTATTTATTTTTCTTAATAAATGATTCGCTACAAAAGGATTTTTTTTAGTGAACGCGTCACAGTTAATTACTACTTTTTCTTGTAAAGACGAAGAAACAATTTCTATTTTCTCTACTATTTAGTACGACGACGAAGAATCAAATTATCACTATATTTCTTCCTTTTTCTACTTCTTCTTCCAAGTGCAGGAAAACCCCAAGGAGTTGTGGGTTTTTTTTCTACCAATTGGGGCCCTCCCTTCACCACCCCCATGCGAATGGTCTACAGGGTTCATAACTACTCCTCTTACTATAGGACGTTTACCTAGCCAACATTTAGATCCGGCTCTACCTAAATTTTTCTGGTTTACCCCAACATTTCCCACTTGTCCAACTATTGCCGAGCAGTTTTTGGATATCAAACGGACCTCTCTAGAAGGTAATTTTAATGTGGCCGATTTCCCCTCTTTTGCAATTAGTTTCGCTACAGCACCAGCTGCTCTAGCTAATTGTCCACCCTTTCCGAGTGTGATTTCTTTGTTATGTATGGCCGTGCCTAAGGGCATATCGGTTGAAGTAGATTCTTCTTTTTGATCAATCAAAACCTCTTCCCAAACTGTACAAGCTTCTTACAAAGCATATGGCTTTCTGGATGTAGATGATGATATCTATATAGATGGATCTTATATATATCTCACAATGAAGTACCGCACGAGTGGGTATATAGGAATCCAAATATGCCGCTCATGTTATGATCTTCTACATCCTATGTCTTCCCGTTCCTTCATCTGGCTTATGTTCTTCATGTAGCATTCAGACTGAATGACTCTATTCAATTACGTCGCTACTTCCACATGGTATGGGTAACGTAGGAGACATCTCTCTTTTTCCCAGGGGGAATCCTTAGAATTACCACAACTTAGCTTTCAATTCGCCTCTGACCATCAAATGAAATGTGAATAACCCGCCCTCCCCTGTTTGAAATGAAGGGTGCTTCCGGTTCTGTCGGTGCTTGAAACAATTTTGTCTTCTCCATATTACTATATCTCTAGAGTCAATAATTTTATATGAGGAACTACTAAACTCAATCACTTGCTGCCGTTACTCTTCAGTTTTTTTTTGTGGTCTATCCTGTAGAGGTACTCCAATTGGATCAGTGATCGATTTCTAGGTTTCGCCGTAAACCTAGTTGGTTACTTCCAATTACGTAAATCAATAGTTCAAACCGCACTCAAAGGTAGGGCATTTCCCATTTTTATAGGAACTTCTGTACCAGAAACAATGGTATCTCCAATTATAGCCCCTCTGGGTGTAAAATATATATTTTCTCACCATCCCCATAGTGTATGAGACAAATGGATGCATTTCGATTAGGGTCATATTCTATGGTTACGATTCTACCATATATGTTTTTTTCATTCCGTCGAAAATCAATTTGACGGTATAGACGCTTATGACCTCCCCCTCTATGCCCTGCGGTAATTATTCCTCTGGCATTACGACCTTTACCACAACGACGCTGTCCATAGATCAAATGATTTCGTGGATTGGATTTTACTTGACTGTCTACGGTTCCATTGCGTGTGCTTGGGGTAGAAGTTTTGTATAAATGTATCGACATGCTATTGAGTATTTTGATTTAAGTTCTTTTCTTTCTAGAGGTGGAATAAAATAACCCGGTTGAAGCGTTTTTTTTTAATGTGACTCCTTGTTGTTCTTTGTAAAGAATTGATCCCTATGATCGAAGTTATATACTTTATAACATAGGCCTTATTCACACAAGTAACGGAGAACATACTAAAGCTTTGGAATATTATTTTCGGGCGCTCGAACGAAACCTATTTTTGCCCCAAGCTTTTAATAATATGGCCGTGATCTGTCATTACGTTCGACTATCTCCACTATAGAAAGAAAAAAGAAAAGAACAAGCAAATCCACAAATTTTAATATAATAAATATATAAATAGAAATAATTATAAATAAGAAAGGCTTTCTACATATATATATATCGTTCAAAACAACGATTTTTATTAGCTGTAGCAAAGAAACTTCATAGAAGTAAAAATATGAATATGAAGAAATCGATATGTCTAGATACCCTCCTTTTCTATGGATAAAAGATCTAATTGATAAAGGAAGCATCGTAAGGATCAATTAACACGGTTTTCAATCGATATAATAAAAACTGCTTCCTTATCTCATGATAAATAAAGAAGTCAGGAATCCACTTATGTAATAAAGTGGATCCCCTGATATTTTGAGCAGCAGTGTAGTATCAAATCCCAAAGATAGAAAGTCTTTTCTCTTTACTTTACTTATAAGAACTTAGAAGATAAGAAAGAAAAAACTTTTACCAAGATTCTATAGAAATGAATCTATCATATATTTTTGTATATGATATATAAAATCGAGATAGTTACCTTTCAGAAAATTATAATTAGGGCGTTAATGCCAATGATTTATTCCCTTTTCTGAAGGTAGGAGAAAAGATAAAACTCAAATACAAAAAAAAAATGAAATTCTTTATTTATTAGTAAAAATGAAAGTTTGAAACTCATATTAATAATTTCTTTTTTTCTTTTAGTTAACTTCAAAATAATAGAACAAAAAAAGAATTGACTACTGAGCCGTATGAGTCAGGAAATTCTCAAGTACGGTTCTAAGGAAAGGAATTGATTCACCTATTTCGACCGAGGAGAACAGGCCATTCGACAGGGAGACTCAGAAGTTGCGAAGTCTTGGTTTAATCAAGCAGCTGAATATTGGAAACAAGCTATAGCTCTTACCCCCGGTAATTATATTGCAGCACAAAATTGGTTGAAGATCACAGGGCGTTTTGAATAAAAACAGTTTGTTTCTTTTTTTCTTATATTTTTATCTATCTATATAAAGATATAGATAGATAAATATCTATTGTTATAAATTCTTATTTCTTGTCCCTATCAAATTAAAAAATCATTTCTATAGGAACGACCAATCCCAGAATTTCAATATATCCCTTCTAATATAATTTTGTTCGATTTTTTCTAGTATTTCATAGAAATAAACGAGATGTGGATAGAGTAGATAATTTTCCCCTTTTTCTGTTATTTAAACTAATATTCAATCAAATTAAGAAAAGAGACCTTCAAAAAAAGAAAGAAAATATAGGTATATTTCCTAATAATGAATGCTAATGTCTGCTCAATTTGAAATAGAGTACATACTAATACTTTATCTATAAAACAAATAAAATCTAAGGAATAGAATAAAATCTGAATACATTTGATTAGTAGGCTGCACGAAAAATTATTGAACTTCCATTCAAAGTTACAAAAAAGGTCTTAGAAGATTAAAAGAGGTCCATTGAGCGCCCCACTCTTATGTCATAATAGATTCGAACACTTGTCCCGAATTGACTTCGAGATCATAATTGTTCTAGTGAAAAACTAAAGAAATGAAATTGACTAAGATATCCAATACATGAGAGACAGGAGAGAACAAAACTCAATAAAAACATCTCTAATAAGTTCACTAATTCTGTTTTATGTTGGTAGGTCTCTTTGTATGTGTTGTCTGGAAAGATGAGGACTCAATGATTATTTGTTCACCGGAACCAGAAGTTAAAATTTTGGTAGATAGGGATCCTATAAAAACTTCTTTTGAGGAATGGGCAAAACCTGGGCATTTCTCAAGAACAATAGCTAAGGGACCAGATACTACTACTTGGATCTAGAACCTACATGCTGACGCTCATGATTTTGATAGCCATACTAATGATTTAGAGGAGATTTCTCGAAAATTTTTTAGTGTGCATTTCGGCCAACTCTCTATCATCTTTCTTTGGCTGAGTGGCATGTATTTTCATGGTGCTCGTTTTTCCAATTATGAGGCATGGTTAAGTGATCCTATGCACATTAGGCCTAGTGCTCAGGTGGTTTGGCCAATAGTGGGTCAAGAAATATTGAATGGTGATGTAGGGGAGGGGGGTTCCGAGGAATACAAATAACCTCTCGTTTTTTTCAGATTTGGAGAGCATCTGGAATAACTAATGAATTACAACTCTATTGTACTGCAATTGGTGAATTGGTCTTTGCAGCCTTAATGCTTTTTGCTGGTTGGTTTCATTATCACAAAGCTGCTCCAAAATTGGCTTGGTTCCAAGATGTAGAATCTATGTTGAATCACCATTTGACAGGGCTCCTAGGGTTGGGGTCTCTTTCTTGGGTAGGACATCAAATACATGTATCTTTACCGATTAACCAATTTCTAAATGTTGCAGTAGATCCCAAAGAGATACCACTTCCTCATGAATTTATCCTAAATCGGGATCTTTTGGCTCAACTTTATCCGAGTTTTTCCGAGGGAGCAACCCCATTTTTTACCTTGAATTGGTCAAAATACGGAGAATTTCTTACTTTTCGTGGAGGATTAGATCCAGTAACTGGAGGTCTATGGCTGACCGATATTATACACCATCATTTAGCTATTGCAATTCTTTTCTTGATAGCAGGTCACATGTATAGGACCAACTGGGGTATTGGTCACAATATCAAAGACATTTTAGAGGCACATAAAGGTCTATTTACAGGCCAGGGTCATAAAGGTATATATGAGATTCTAACAACGTCATGGCATGCTCAATTATCTATTAATCTAGCTATGTTAGGCTCTTTGACCATTGTTGTAGCTCACCATATGTATTCTATGCCTCCTTATCCATACCTAGCTACTGACTATGGTACACAACTGTCATTATTTACACATCACATGTGGATTGGTGGATTTCTCATAGTCGGTGCTGCTGCGCATGCAGCGATTTTTATGGTAAGAGATTATGATCCGACTATTCGATACAACGATCTATTAGATCGTGTCCTTAGACATCGTGATTCAATCATATCACATCTTAACTGGGTATGTATGTTTTTAGGTTTTCACAGTTTTGGTTTGTATATTCATAATGATACCATGAGCGCATTAGGGCACCCTCAAGATATGTTTTCAGATACCGCTATTACAGCCGATCTTTGCTCAATGGATACAAAATACCCACGCTTTAGCACCTGGCACAACAGCCCCAGGTGCAGCAACAAGTACCAGTTTGACTTGGGGAGGTGAAAATTTAGTAGCAGTGGGCAGTAAAGTTGCTTTGTTACCTATTCCTTTAGGAACTGCGAATTTTTTGGTCCATCATATTCATGCATTTACAATTCATGTAACAGTATTGATACTCTTAAAGGGTGTTCTATTTGCTCGTAGTTCACGATTGATACCGGATAAAGCAAATCTAGGTTTTTGTTTCCCTTGTGATGGACCTGGAAGAGGGGGGACATGCCAAGTATCCGCTTGAGATCATGTCTTCTTAGGGCTATTTTGGATGTACAATTCAATTTCCGTAGTTATATTCCATTTCAGTTGGAAAATGCAGTCAGATGTTTGGGGTAGTATAAGTGATCAAGGGATAGTAACTCATATCACAGGAGGAAATTTTGTGCAGAGTTCCATTACCATGAATGAGTGGCTTCGTGATTTCTTATGGGCGTAGGCATCCCAGGTAATTCAGTCTTATGGTTCTTCATTATCGGCATATGGTCTTTTTTTCTTGGGTGCACATTTTGTATGGGCTTTTAGTTTAATGTTTCTATTTAGCGGGCGTGGTTATTGGCAAGAACTTATTGAATCCATTGTTTGGGCTCATAATAAATTAAAAGTTGTTCCTGCTACTCAGCCCAGAGCCTTGAGCATTGTACAAGGACGTGCTGTAGGAGTAACACATTACCTTCTAGGTGGAATTGCCACAACACGGGCATTCTTCTTAGCAAGAATTATTGCAGTAGGATAATAGCTAGGAGGATTTGAAAATCATTATGGCATTAAGATTTCCAAGCTTTAGTCAAGGCTTAGCTCAAGACCCCACTACCCGTCGTATTTAGTTTGGTATTGCTACCGCACATGACTTCGAAAGTCATGATGATATTACTGAGGAACGTCTTTATCAGAATATTTTTGCTTCTCATTTCGGGCAATTAGCAATTATTTTTCTATGGACTTCCAGGAATCTCTTTCATGTAGCTTGGCAAGGTAATTTTGAGACATGGGTGCAGGATCCTTTACATGTAAGACCTATTGCTCATGCAATTTGGGATCCTCATTTTGGTCAACCAGCTGTAGAAGCTTTTACTCGAGGAGGTGCTCTAGGCCCTGTTAATATAGCCTATTCTGGTGTTTATCAGTGGTGGTATACAATCGGTTTACTTACTAATGGGGATCTTTATACTGGAGCTATTTTTCTATTAATACTTTCTATTATATCTTTAATAGCAGGTTGGTTACACCTACAACCAAAATGGAAACCGAGTGTTTCGTGGTTTAAAAATGCCGAATCCCGCCTCAATCATCATTTGTCAGGACTATTCGGAGTAAGTTCCTTGGCTTGGACAGGGCATTTAGTTCATGTCGCTATTCCGGGGTCCAGGGGGGAATACGTTCGATGGAATAATTTATTAAGTATATTGCCACACCCCGAGGGATTAGGTCCATTTTTTACAGGTCAGTGGAATCTTTATGCTCAAAACCCAAATTCCAATATTCATCTATTTGGTACCCCTCAAGGAGCAAGAACTGCTATTCTAACACTTCTCAGGGGATTTCATCCTGTTAGCAAAATTAAAAGATGAAGTTTTGATGATGAACAGACTTGCACAAGACAAGACCCACAAAGAAGGACTGAAGATCTCCGTATTTTATAAAGCTTTATTAATAATAAAAAATGATGTAATTGTACTCTAAAATGTATTAGAGTTGAGTCTTGTGATTTATATGTAATTTACTTTTGTTGGGAATCTTCCACAAGCTGTTTTAATCGATTAAACCAAGTTTTAATCAATTAAAACGAGGCTAGCACTGAAAACCCAGTTGCCTCTGGAATAATCGATTAAAGCTTACTTTAATCGATTAGTTAATCGATTAAACCTAGGAATAATCGATTAACACTAGCCGTTGGGTGTTTCAGATTTAAAAAACGAGCCGTTGTACTCATTTTAATCGATTAACACTTATGATAATCGATTAAATGCGTTAGATGGCCAGTTTTCGAAGAATGGAAGGGTATTGGGCTGAGTCTATAAAATGGCTCACTCCTGGTTTCGAGAAGAACTCTTCCCTTGTGCTAAGAACCTCTGAACTCTTTGAGAATTCTGTGTGACTGTTGAAGCTAAGGAAACTCTCGTCTGCAAAGCCCTGAAGTGCTGCTGCGGTGACAGAGGAATAGCTTACTCATCCTTGGTGTGTCCGAGGAAGTGCCTAGAAGAGAATCATCCTTCGTGAAGCATTCGAAGGAGGTGGTCATCCTTTGTGAATATTCAAAGGAGGTGTTTGTAAGTTCATCTCTTGTGGTTTCAAGAGAGGTGGTATTTCTAAACTCTTACAAATTATTTTTCTCTGTGACTAATATTTGTAATTGTTTTGTGATAGTGAAAAAGGTTTATCTTGTTTGAGATAAGTGACTGGACGTAGGATCCTTGTGATCTGAACCAGGATAAAATCACCTGTGCATTTTTCTCTTTCCCTTACTCTCTTGTTTACAGTTTATTATCAGCTTAGTAAGAAAAATTAAGAGAAAAATAATAAAAGGCACGATAAAAGTATATAACCAATTCACCTCCCCTCTTGGTTTGTTCCACGCTAATAATTCCGTTGCAGCGATTATAACACATCCACAAACTCAAAGTTTATGGTTGACTGATATTGCACACCATCATTTGGCTATTGCGTTTATTTTTCTAGTTGCTGGCCATATGTATAGAACTAATTTCGGGATTGGTCACAGTATTAAAGATCTTTTAGAAGCACATACTCCTCTAGGGGGTAGATTGGGGCGTGGACATAAGGGTCTTTATGACACAATCAATAATTTAATTCATTTTCAATTAGGTCTTGCTCTAGCCTCTTTAGGGGTTATTACTTCCTTGGTAGCACAACACATGTACTCTTTACCTGCTTATGCGTTTATAGCGCAAGACTTTACTACTTAAGCTGCCTTATATACTCATCATCAATATATAGTAGGTTTCATTATGACAGGGGCTTTTGCTCATGGAGCTATATTTTTTATTAGAGATTATAATCTAGAGCAGAATCAAGATAATGTCTTGGCAAGAATGTTAGACCATAAAGAAGCTATCATATCCCACTTAAGTTGGGCTAGCCTCTTTCTGGGGTTCCATACTCTGGGACTTTATGTCCATAACGATGTCATGCTTGCTTTTGGTACTCCGGAGAAACAAATTTTGATTGAACCTATATTTGCCCAATGGATACAATCTGCTCATGGTAAAACTTCCTATGGGTTCGATATACTTTTATCTTCAACGAACAGTCCGGCGTTCAATGCGGGATGAAGCATATGGTTGCCTGGTTGGTTAAACACTGTAAATGAGAATAGTAATTCTCTATTCTTAACAATAGGGCCTGGAGACTTCTTGGTTCATCATGCTATTGCTCTTGGTTTACATACAACTACATTGATTTTAGTAAAAGGTGCTTTGGGTGCGCGTGGTTCTAAGTTAATGCCTGATAAAAAATATTTTGGTTATAGTTTTCCTTGTGATCGCCCAGGACGAGGCGAAACTTGTGATATTTCTACTTGGGACGCATTTTATTTGGCAGTTTTCTGGATGTTAAATACCATTGGATGGGTTACTTTTTATTGGCATTGGAAACACATTACACTATGGCAGGGTAATATTTCACGGTTTATTGAATCTTCTACCTATTTGATGGGATGGTTAAGAGATTATCTATGGTTGAACTCTTCATAACTTATCAATAGATATAACCCTTTCGGTATGAATAGTTTATCAGTCTGGGCATGGATGTTCTTGTTTGGACATCTTGTTTGGGCTACTGGATTTATGTTCTTAATTTCTTGGCGCGGATATTGGCAGGAATTGATTGAAACTTTGGCATGGGCTCATGAACGTACACCTTTGGCTAATTTGATTCGATGGAGAGATAAACCAGTGGCTCTTTCCATTGTGCAAGCAAGATTGGTTGGACTAGCCCATTTTCCGTAGGTTATATATTTACTTATGCAGCCTTCTTAATTGCCTCTACATCGGGAAAATTCGGTTAATTGAATTCTTTATTATATATATATATATATATATATATATCTGGCAAGAATCTCATTTCCTTCTATAGGGAAGAGAAGCTACTTATACATCTAGGATCCGACTTCTATCATTGATGCTAATAGCAAATTAACCATTATGGCAAGGAAAAGTGTTATTCAGAGGGAGAAGAAGAGACAAAAATTGGAACAGAAATATCATTTGATTCGCCGATCCTCAAAAAAAGAAATAAGCAAAGTTCCGTCGTTAAGTGATAAATGGGAAATTCATGGAAAATTAGAATCACTACCGCGTAATAGTGCACCTATACGTCTTCATCGACGTTGTTTTTCGACCGGAAGACCGAGAGCTAATTATCGAGACTTTGGATTATCTGGACACATACTTCGGGAAATGGTTCATGCATGTTTCTTGCCGGGTGCAATGTATAAATGGTTTATTCTATTTATATAGATATGGTAAAGGGACGCATTCAATCTTTTTTTTTCATTGGTAGCTCGCAAGGCTCATAACCTTGAGGTTACGGGTTCAAATCCCATCTCCGCAACTTTTTGAATTTTATAAAAACAAGGTTTCAAGAAGGGCATTATACGCAGTAAATTCTATGGCATTTTTCAATCTATGACTATTAAATACATAGGGCGGATAGCGGGAATCGAACCCGCGTCTTCTCCTTGGCAAAGAGAAATTTTACCATTCGACTATATTCGTGTTTTCATTGTACTTGATATGCGATTCTATTTGTACAGAGATGGGCCTGATATTCTATTAGGGATAATTAAAAAGAAATGTATATAATAGATATTGTCTCTTGTCTCCAAAATAAAAGATTTGAATACTATTCATTTTGATCAATAATTCCCATTTCTATTATTCCATTTCTATTATTATAGATTGTTTTTTTCTATATATCTATATAATTGAATTGAAATTCTCATTCTATCAACTATTTTTATTTACTTTTTTAAGAAAAAAGTAAGTTCCTATTAATAAATAATAAAAAATGAGATTTCTCTAGATAGAGATACAGATAGATATTCTATATTATTCAATACTAGACGACGTATAAATAGATTTATAGTATTTAATTTGAATATTCTATTCATATCATATTAATATGAATAGAATATTCAAATTCATTTCAAATTTTTATATTTCATTTTTTCTATTTTATTTCTTTTAGTTTCACAATGTACCACCATATAAGTATAAGATATAAGATTTTTTCAATAGAAGAAGGTTACTCTCCCTTATAATGTAATGTGTTATAGTTTTCTTTTTTTTTTTTTAGGAACTGATCTATTCCCTTTATGCCTGACAATCCGAAAGAATTCGGAGGGAGGGGTCATTTTATTTTTAATCTAGAATAAAAAGAACTTCAAGAAATGAGAGAATTAAGAATACCCACTAGAAACACTAATCCAATCCATAATGATGTACCGGAAAATAGAACATTTTTGTTATTTGACCAACCTTCAGGAGAAGCAAATACAACAGGTACACTAATCAATAAAATAAATGAAGCAATTAATTCAAAAACAGCTAATTGGAAAGCAATAGTCATGTTTCTAATCCTCCAATTTACCAACAAAAGAACTTTACCATTTGATCCCTCAACCCCTTGATGCCTTTCTTAATATTAATTGAAAAAAAATTGTAAATGGAAAAACGCAGAAGGGTTTTATCATGAATTCATAGATTTTGCTTCTTATGAACCCTTTTGAGGCTTGGATCGAGGATAGTTTTTTTACTTCACAAAAAGGCATGCTGGATTTTGCACCTCTATACATACCGATAGAAAACTAAACCAATAAATTCACATTGAATATCTTTCCTATGGATAGATAATAGAAAGAATATCAATTCATATACTCATGGTCTACTCAGTGGAATAAAGATAAAAAAATATATATATTAGCTTTTGGAGAGATGGCTGAGTGGTTCATAGCCCCGGTCTTGAAAACCGGTATAGTTTGAAAAAAAGAACTATCGAGGGTTCGAATCCCTCTCTCTCCTTTTGCTCGATGAATAGATTTGTTTCTTTTCTTAGTTTCTATCAAATCTTTTTTTCGGGATGATGAGGATATAGCCCAGTCCGAAAAAAAGATTCGATAGAAACTTGTTAAGAAAATAGGAAAATCAATTCTTCTTTAAGACTCATTCTACTCAACCAAATATTTATAGTAAATAAAAAAGTGATTTCTACTTCATTGGATCTCATGTCTTAATTAAGAGGAGTCATGGAAAGAACAGGTTCAAAATCGCGATCAATTCCTTTTTCAAATCCTGCGGCAGCTGCACGAGCTCTTCCTGCGTGCCATAAATGGCCTACAAATAGAAAGAATACTAGAACAAAATGAGAAGT
>CP144694.1:7837107-8024607 GCA_036885675.1 Vigna mungo
TTCATTTGACCATATACTAGAGCTACTTTAGATTCTGCAATATTTTGTTCATTAATTACTCCAGATTCTTTCATTTCCATATAAAGATCATTTCCCTCGAGAGTACGCTCACCTACTCCGCCAAATACAGATACACCTCCGTGAGCTTTGGCAATGTTATTGATCAATTCCATAATAAGTACTGTTTTACCCACTCCAGCTCCACCGAAAAGTCCTATTTTTCCTCCACGACGATAAGGAGCTAAAAGATCTACTACTTTTATTCTTGTTTCAAAAATAGATAATTTTGTATCTAATTGTATAAAGGTAGGTGCAGATCTATGAATGGGAGATCTTGTACGAGTATCTACAGGACCTAAATTATCAATCGGCTCTCCAAGCACGTTGAAAATTCGTCCTAGAGTTGCTCCGCCTACTGGAACACTTAGGGGAGTTCCTGTGTCAATAACTTCCATTCGTCTCTTTAGACCATCTATAGCACTCATAGCTGCAACTCGAACTCGATTATTTCCTAATAATTGCTGTACTTCACAAGTCACATTAATTTGTTGACCAACAGTATCTCGACCCTTAACTACCAGAGCATTGTAAATATTAGGCATCTGCCCTGGGGGAAAGGCTACATCTAGTACCGGACCGATTATTTGGTCAATATGTCCTAGATTTTTTTTTTCAATCGAAGAAATTTCAGGACCGGAAGTAGTAGGATTTATTCGCATATAAAAAGCCAATTTTTTTTCCGAAAAAGTTTTTAAATCAAAAAGAACTGTTCGATAAGAAAGCAAATTGATCAGTTAATTCAAAAAGAAATAAGAAATGGAAGTAAGTACTCCATTTTTTTGGTACTATTCCATCAATCCTCTTTAATTGTTTTCTTACTTATTCAAATTCAATTATTGAATTCTTAAGCTTACTGCAGTTATTTTGAATATTTCAATTGGATAAAATCTTTCGAAAGTCTTTTCTTTTTTTTCTATCATTCTAGATAATATCATCTATATTATGTATGGAATTCGAACCTGTACCTTAATTTAGAATTCATTTTTTTTATCATTGGCTTTCGTATTTCCTCAGTAGACAATTTTTTAGACTTACACTCTTTTTCCCTATTTTTTTACCTCTTTTTCCCTATTTACATAGACAACATATATCACTGTCAAGATTCATAATAAATTCTTATTATTATTTAATTTAGATTAGATCTTTCGATTTGAAAATTCAAAAATAAGATCAAATTGAAAAAAAAAGATTGGGTTGCGCCATACATAGAAAAGAGTATACAACAATGATGTATTTGACAAATCAAATACCATCGTTTAATTTAATAATAACATAACGAACCTTTGGGATTAAGGATAATATTAGTTGATTTTTGTAAAAGATTTCATTAACTCCTAAGTTATATCGAGTAGACCTTATTGTTTCAAGAATTCTTAATTCATTAGTTGTAGGGAGGGATTTATGTCACCACAAACAGAGACTAAAGAAAGTGTTGGGTTTAAAGTTGGTATTAAAGATTATAAATTGACTTATTATACTCCTGACTTTGAAACCAAAGATACTGATATCTTGGCAGCATTCCGAGTAACTCCTCAACCTGGAGTTCCACCTGAAGAAGCAGGTGTTGCGGTAGCCGCCGAATCTTCTACTGGTACATGGACAATTGTGTGGACCGATGGGCTTACCAGTCTTGATCGTTACAAAGGACGATGCTATCACATCGAACCTGTTGCTAGGGAAGAAAGTCAATTTATTGCTTACATAGCTTATCCCTTAGACCTTTTTGAAGAAGGTTCTGTTACTAACATGTTTACTTCTATTGTCGGTAATGTATTTGGGTTCAAGGCACTGCGTGCTCTACGTCTGGAGGATTTACGAATCCCAACCGCTTATGTTAAAACTTTCCAAGGTCCGCCTCATGGCATCCAAGTTGAGAGAGATAAATTGAACAAGTATGGTCGTCCCCTATTAGGATGTACTATTAAACCTAAATTGGGGTTATCCGCTAAGAATTATGGTAGAGCTGTTTATGAATGTCTTCGCGGGGGACTTGATTTTACCAAAGATGATGAAAATGTGAATTCCCAACCATTTATGCGTTGGAGAGACCGTTTCTTATTTTGTGCTGAAGCGATTTATAAATCACAGGCTGAAACAGGTGAAATCAAAGGGCATTACTTGAATGCAACTGCGGGTACATGCGAAGAAATGATGAAAAAAGCTTTATTTGCCAGAGAATTAGGTGTTCCTATCATAATGCATGATTATTTAACAGGGGGATTCACTGCAAATACTAGCTTGGCTCATTATTGCCGAGATAATGGTCTACTTCTTCATATACATCGTGCAATGCATGCAGTTATCGACAGACAAAAGAATCATGGTATGCACTTTCGTGTATTAGCTAAAGCATTACGTTTATCTGGTGGAGATCATGTCCACTCCGGTACCGTAGTAGGTAAACTTGAAGGGGAAAGAGAAATCACTTTAGGTTTTGTTGACTTACTGCGTGATGATTTTGTTGAAAAAGATCGAAGTCGTGGTATTTATTTCACGCAGGATTGGGTTTCTCTACCAGGTGTTATACCTGTTGCTTCGGGAGGTATTCACGTTTGGCATATGCCTGCTCTGACCGAAATCTTTGGAGATGATTCCGTACTTCAATTTGGCGGAGGAACTTTAGGACACCCTTGGGGAAATGCACCAGGTGCTGTAGCTAATCGAGTAGCTCTTGAAGCATGTGTGAAGGCTCGAAATGAAGGACGTGATCTTGCTCGTGAAGGTAATGAAATTATCCGTGAGGCTAGCAAATGGAGTCTTGAATTAGCTGCTGCTTGCGAAGTATGGAAGGAGATCAAATTTGAATTCGAAGCAGTGGATACTATTTGAATTCGAAGCAGTGGATACTATTTGAATTCGAAGCAATGGATACTTTGGATTAATTGCAATTAAATTCGGCACAATCTTTTCCTAAAACAAGGATTGAGCCGAATACAAAGATACTTCATTATTAAATAGATTTCTATCTTTCGTATTGGAATAGAAGCATAGTAAGTAGATGATATTTTACGAAAAAAGTGATTACAATTTATAAGGGAAACTGGCTATTGCCTTTTTCGATGTGAATTTCACATAATAGGGAGGTTGCTCCATTTCTATATGAAATTTATCCTATATTAATCTATATTAAATTAATCTATATTAAATTTTTATTTTCCTATTGATTTCTATATTTCTATAATTTGATACGTTTTTTTAGATTAGAATATCATTTTAGAAAATAGATATATTTATATTGAAAGAATTTTTCTTATAAGTAATTCTAACATAATACTAATAATCGTAATCGAATTAATAAGAATTAAAATCTTATTAATTTGATTTGATTTATTCGATTGTATTTTTTGTCAATACTAATATTGACAACACTGTATCAAATCAATATAATCCGATCGTGAATAAATTGATCACCTTACTTACGTTAATAGGCGTTATTACTTCATCAAATGGTAGGTTCATTGGTTTTCTTTCTGCGATACAAACAAGAAAAACTTTTTGAATTAATAAGTAAGTGAATTGAAAGGTAAACACGAATCTATATATACAAAAATCATAGATCTATATATACGAATATATATAGTCTTATATATATATAATAATAATAGATAACTATAACATAGTATTTCACTAGGTGGTATATCTTTTTTTAGTTTTTTAGACAATTCAATTTTGTAATTTTTTTTTATTGCGATTGGGTATAAACATCCACCTTATTTTTTAAATTGTAGTGGGGTTGCTAACTCAATGGTAGAGTACTCGGCTTTTAAGAGCGACTCTATTTTTTACACATTTCTATGAAGCAATCGATTCGTTGATACTATCGGTAGAGCTTGTAAAACCACGACTGATTCAGAAAGGAATGACTGGAAAAAGTAGCATGTCGTATCAATGAAGAATTCTAAAAATATTTCGTTCTTATAGGATCCAGCTCAAATTTTTGTTTGAATTTTTGGCTCGTAACAAAAAAAATTCAGTTGGGTTTGACTAATAAAGGGATAAAACTTGGTGGTTCTAATTCTAACAGGAAAACCAAAAGCATCGAACTTTCGTTTCTTTTTTATTTGGATCATTACCCCATCTAATTGTACGTTAAAAATAGGTTAGTGCTTGATGTGGGAAAAGCTTTTCTGGTAAATGGGTTATTTTTTTTATGAGTCCTAACTATATAGCTATTTTCCATTATCTTTTGGTATTTTGGGGTAGCGATAAATGTGTAAAAGAAAGAGTATATTGATAAAGATATTTTTTCCAAAATCAAAAGAGCGATTAGGTAAAAAAATAAAGGATTATTAATTAGCTCGTTATCCTAGAACAAAAATTAGGCGAAAAATCGATTAGAGAGAGTCCGTGAATGGGTTTTACTTGTTTTCTAGGTATCTATTTATACCTATAATTTTCTGTTTTGACCATATCGCACTATGTATCATTTGATAATCCAATGAATCTCTGATTCTTTGTTTTACCAAATAGACTTTTTTAATGGAGCAATATAAAGCATATTTAGAACTTCATAGATCTCGATACCAGGACATCCTATACCCACTTTTTTTTCGGGAATCTATTTATGGACTAGCTTATCGTCATGAGTCCTTTTTTATAGAAAATGTAGATTATAAAAATAATTTTAGTTTACTAATTGTAAAACGTTTAAGTACTCGAATGTATCAACAAACTCATTTCATTCTTTTTGTTAACGATTCTAAAAAAAATACTTTTGTGGGTTATAACTATCATTTTTATTCTCAAATAATATTAGAATGTTTTGGTATCGTCGTGGAGATTCTATTTTCTCTACAATTATTTAGCTCTTCCTTCAGGGGATTAGAAATCGTAAAATCTTATACAAATTTGCAATCAATTCATTCGATTTTTCCCTTTTTCGAACATAAACTGATATATTAAATCATAAGTCAGATATGCGAATACCCTATCCTATGCATCTCGAAATCCTGGTTCAAATCCTGCGATATTCGATAAAAGATGTATCTTTCTTTCATTTAATAAGGTTGTTTTTTTATAACTATTCTAATTGGAATAGTCTTTTTCCTCCAAAAAATTGGATTTTTACTTTTTTTTCAAAAAGGAATCGAAGAATTTTCTTGTTCCTATATAATTTATATGTATGGGAATATGAATCTATCTTTCTTTTTCTACGTAACAAAACCTCTCAATTACAGTTAAAACATTTTCGCGTTTTTTTTGAGCAAATTTTTTTCTATGAAAAAATAAAACATCTTGTAAAAGTATCTACTAAGAATTGTTCATATACTTTATTCTTCTTTAAGGATACTTTCATCCATTATGTTAGATATCAAGGAAAATCAATTCTGGTTTTAAAGAATACTCCTTTTTTGATAAATAAATGGAATACTATTTTATATATTTATGGCAATGTCATTTTGATATTTGGGTTGGACTAGAAACGATCTATATAAACGAATTATCTCAGTATTCATTTCACTTTTTAGGTTATTTTTTAAGTATTCCACTAAATCTTTCAGTAGTACGAAGTCAAATGTTGGAAAATTCATTTCTAATTCAAATTGTTATCAAAAAACTTGATACAATAGTTCCCATTATTCCTCTAATGAGATCATTGGATAAAACAAAATTTTGTAATGTAATGGGTCATCCTATTAGTAAGCCGATTTAGGCCAATTTATCTGATTTTGATATTCTTGACCGGTTTTTGCGCATATGCAGAAAATTTTCTTATTATTACAATGGATCTGCAAAAAAAAAAAAAGAGTTTCTATCAAATAAAATATATATTTTTCAATTTTTGTTATAGTTGTTGCAGCCGCTGAAGCAGCTATCGGACCGACTATTGTTTCCTCAATATATCGTAACAGAAAATCAACCCGTATCAATCAATCAAATTTGTTGAATAAATAGTATTACTCATAAAAAAAAGTCTAATTTTGAATAGTGTGTACTATATAATCCATTCAAATTAGCAGAAATGATATATCCTTTTGAATCATGTTTGCGAAAACAAACATAAGAAATCAAAGTATCTTGGTTCTATTCTCTTATTAGTTATTAATCTATAAACCTATTTTTAGTAGCAAAATTCTTATAAATAATTGATTCATTTGGTATATAATATATATATATATATATATATATATATATATATATATATATATATATAGATATATATATCCTATATATAATTGGTTTACCCATTTACTAAATTGAAATTGTTGAATTTTTGATGTTCAAGGATTATGATCCAATGTCACATTCAGTAAAGATTTATGATACATGTATAGGATGTACTCAATGTGTACGAGCCTGCCCAACAGATGTATTAGAAATGATACCTTGGGACGGATGTAAAGCTAAACAAATTGCTTCTGCCCCAAGAACAGAGGACTGTGTTGGTTGTAAGAGGTGTGAATCCGCCTGTCCGACAGATTTCTTAAGTGTTAGAGTTTATTTATGGCATGAAACAACTCGAAGCATGGGTCTAGCTTATTGATACGTTTCAAAAAGAACCGCATACAAGTACTTTTTTTTTACTGGCATAGATCCGGGCTCAAAATAAAAAAATATTTTGAGCCCGGGTTTTTGTAGTCTAAGTATATTTTATTTTTATCACGAATTATTTTCCTTGGTTAACAACAGTTGTAGTTTTGCCAATAGTCGGAGGTTCTTTAATTGTCTTATTTCCCCATAAAGGAAATAAGACAATTAAATGGTATACTTATTGTATATGTTTCATAGATCTCCTTCTAATAACCTATGTATTTTGTTATCACTTCGAATTGGATGATCCACTAATCCAATTGACAGAAAATTATAAATGGATCCATTTTTTTGACTTTTACTGGAGATTCGGAATAGATGGACTCTCTCTAGGACCTCTTTTATTAACGGGATTTATCACTACGTTAGCTACGTTATCAGCTCAACCAGTTACTTTTTTTCATCATGTGGGAATTAGAATTAATTCTCGTTTATCTACTTTTATCTATGTGGGGTGGAAAAAAGTTTGCATTCAGCTACAAAGTTTATTTTGTACACTGCGGGAAGTTCTGTTTTTTTATTACTGGGAATTCTGGGTATGAGTTTCTATAGTTCTAATGAACCAACATTAAATTTTGAATCATTAACTAATCAATCATATCCCGTGGCACTGGAAATAATCTTCTATATGGGATTTCTTATTGCTTTTGCTGTCAAATCACCAATTATACCCTTACATACATGGTTACCTGATACCCATGGAGAGGCGCATTACAACACTTGTATGCTTTTAGCCGGAATATTATTAAAAATGGGAGCATATATGTTGGTTCGAATTAATATGGAATTATTATCTCGCGCTCATTCTATATTTTGTCCATGGTTAATGCTATTAGGTTCATTCAAATAATCTATGCAGCTTCAACATCACTTGGTCAACGCAATATAAAAAAAAGAATAGCTTATTCCTCGGTATCTCATATGGGTTTCTTAATTTTAGGAATTGGTTCTATAAGCGAGACAGGGCTGAATGGGGCTATTTTACTAATAATCTCTCACGGATTTATTGGTGCTGCCCTTTTTTTCTTGGCGGGAACTAGTTATGATAGACTACGTCTTCTTTATCTCGACGAAATGGGTGGAATGGCTATCCTAATGCCAAAAATATTCACGATTTTCACTACCTTATCGATGGCTTCTCTTGCATTACCGGACATGAGCGGTTTTGTTGCAGAATTGATAGTATTATTGGGAATAATTACCAATCAAAAATATCTTTTCATCACAAAAATACTCATAACTTTTGTAACCGCAATTGGAATGATATTAACTCCTATTTATTTATTATCTATCTTACGTCAAATGTTCTATGGATACAAGCTTTTTAATACACCAAATTCTTATTTGTTTGATTCAGGGCCACGAGAATTATTTATTTCAATTTCTATCCTTATACCCGTAATAAGTATTGGCATTTATACCCGTAATAAGTATTGGCATATATATATATATATATATATATATATATATATATATATATAAATATATTCACATATATACATATATACATAATTGACACTTTTCTTGTTTTGATGTGTATAAAATCTATGATAACTATCTCAATTTTACTTTTTTTTAGGATCATATGAATTTAAGGAATTAAATCTGTAATTTAAAGAAAAGAAGAAGAAGGTAAAATTTTTTGAAAGAATTTGTCTCACTAAGGCTATAGCGCCACTCAAGGTCTTAAGCCATGAAGAAAATCCAATCAAAAAGATTTTCTTAAGCCATGACCTGAAGCTCAAGTCTTGATCTGAAGCTCAAGCCATGAAAGAGTTCTTCATGGTTAACTAACTTCAGGCAACTTCAACCTAGAACTTCATTGCTTAAGCCATAGAAGAAACCTCAGTGTTGGAACCGTGAATCATCGCTTGAGTCGTGTTGCAAAAGTCTATAAATACAAATATCTTGGACAAATTACATGTGTGGAAAAATAGAGAGAGAAAGACTTTGGTCAAGTCTTTTTTAGAGTGATTTTAGAGAGACTCTAGTAAGTCTTCTCACTTACATCCTCTATAAACACATCTTTAGAGGATTAGGAGATGTTTTTCTTCCACTTTGATTTTACTTCTTTCATCATCCATGAGGAGCTAAATCTCCCATATGTTGGAGCATGAAGAAACAAATTTAAAATCTCTTGTATTTAGTAAAACTTTCCATTTATGAATTCTTTCATTTGATTTAAAGTGATTAATTGATTTATGCTTGTTTTTAGCTAACTGGATAAACCATCTTATCTAATTGGCTTAAGATTAAGTGGAAGCTAGTATTAAGTTGTGGTCCAATCCGTTTTCCTTTGGGCTTCTAGATGCTAGGAATAGATCTAGGGTATGTAGCTAGAATAAAGTCCTAATCGTAATGTAGGTGAGTCCTACGCAGTCACTAACATGTTTCACATTGGACAATAGGCAACATACTAGGCTTTAGGTGATAGGAATGGACTTAGAATTACTAAAAAGAGTACTCCCAAAACTTGGTCCAAACAAATCTATACCAAGCAGCTCTAGAGGTCGTTTGGTCGAAACCATGTTTTTACTTTTGAAAGATTCTTTTACCTGTTTGTCCTTCATGCAAGCACTTTAAAAGACTATATCGTTGAATGATACATTTAGTAGTCTTCTTACGAGATCATGGCGTTGCAACTTAGAGATTAATCTCATACTTGTGTGTCCACAACTATTATGCCACGTCACTGCCTCGTCTATCCTAGAAACTAAACGTGAGACACTTTAAGACTGTAATTCATCCATATTTATTTTATACAAGTTATTACCTTGTCTTTAGTCGTAAATACTAAAGAGTTATTACTATTTAATACTCTACATTGCCCTTTTTCAAAAACAACATTATATTTGTTGTCACACAATTAACTTATGTTAAGCAATTATGTTTGAGGTCATCTACTACCAAACCATTATCAATGGAAGGGGAAAGGTTTGTACCTATCTATCCAATTCCTATGATTTTTCCTTTTTGGTTTTCTCCGAATGTGACCGAACCTCCTTTCTTATCCCTCAGGTTTAGGAACATACACTTTTGTCCCGTCGTGTGACGTGAGCAACCACTGTCTAAGTACCAAGACATGACTTTCTTTTCAGTCATCAAACATATATTCAAAAGGAATTATTTGACTCTTAAGTACCCATAACCAGTTGGGTCTTGACTTGTTAGACATATGCCTTTTCTTCTTTTTAGAAGTCAATGCCTCATTACTTGACCTATTAAAACTAATATGGTTAGTTTTATTTACATGTTTTGTGTTGGCTTTCCTATAACCTAGACCTTGTTTGTTTGATGGATATCTACATTCTCTCAACAAAAGATCTAACCTATCATTTCCCACAAGTGTTCTACTTAGAATTTTTGTAAGGGTATCATTTTCATGCCTAAGGGTTTCTATGGGTTCAACATCTTTGTCTACTGTAGTATTATCTACAAGTTTCTTATTCTGTGTCCTAGTTTCTTCCTTTTCTTATTCTGTGACACTCAACTCTAACCTAAGAATACTAACTTTTTTGTTGAAGTCTGTTGATATTGTTCCTAGACGTATTTACTTTACCCATTAGGTTATTTCTATGTGTAAGAAGTTATGTACGTTGATTACATAAGTGATGAATCATTATTTTGTACTATTCACTTAGCTTTCCACATTGAATTGTATTAGTGAATTATGTTGAGATTGTTGATGAGGGAAGCACTGGTTTAGCTATACCTTAATCTTACAGTGCTCTAGTTACTCTGGTTTTTTATGATGACAACACATTTTTAATAACACATGTATTGTTTGTGTGTTACATGTTCCAATCTTCAGTTTGATTGTTATCTTGATGAACATGTTTATGTTAAATCTGATATATGAATGCATATTCACTATTTTGATATATGTTACATCTGGTGTGATTGCATTACATATGTCTTGGAAAAGGAAAACCACATGCACTTTGATGAACTTATGTTGTTTTGTAAATCTGTATGTTTTAAGTCGACTTCATTACGAAGTAAGTCGATTAAGACTAAAGACTTTGCACAGATTTTCAAATACAGTGCTATGTGAGATTTTACATTCAAAAGAATTTCAATATGTGCAGATGTGTCTAAGTCGACTATGTGCGCTGTGCATTCGACTTAGTTAGTTGTTGGATTTGAAATTTTGTTATGCTTGAGAATAGTAACGACTATATTTTCAAAAGTCTGTTAAAGCATTGATTGAAGTCAATTGTATTAAATGTGTAACTAATTTGTTTGACTTGACAACTACTAGTTTGACTTAATTGTTATAACTCTCATTTGGATAGTAGACTTAATTAGTATATAGAAGCCTCTGATTTATAGAAACCTAAAAGTAGACGAGATTGGTTTTAATCACAAAACTTTTGGTTGAACTAAAAATTTTATTTGCTATTTTAGATTAATTCTCTGTGATTAAGAGCTCTAAGAACTCATCAAGAAGACCGTGGTGATCATTCTTTGAAGAGGTTCTGAAGAAGGAGATTTCAGTGTTTATTGCTTGGTCATATTCTGCACAATTAAGGTGTCTGCTGCTGATCAAGATTCGTGTTACAATCTGCTGGAGATTGTTGTACCTGTTGTGATTACAAGGGGTAGACTCGTGGATTCTGTACACTTTGAGGATTGTTCAAAGTGGGTTAAAGATTACAGAAGAGGGGATATCTTATTTCATTTCTTTGTGTGTTACTGCCTATATTTTGGTTAGAGGGTTAGAGAGGTCTTTTATATTTTTGACGTGGAGGTCTCTATAAAAGCCTTGCTGTAAAAACCTTGACCACTATAGTGCATTTGCTTCCTGGGATTGGAAGGACACTGGATGTAGGCATTGAGGCCGAACTAATATCAAAACCTGCGTTTGAATTTCTATCCTTACACTTTTACATTCAGTTGACTTTACTATTTACGTAGTGTACTTTGAAATTCCGTTGCACATAAATTTTCATTACGTGTGATTCAAGAAACTTTGCAAAGGTGTTTACTTTGTGAAAAAGATTTTAAAAAGACTATGATTTTTAAACCTCACTGA
Source organism: Vigna mungo (assembly GCA_036885675.1). Taxonomy (NCBI): domain Eukaryota; kingdom Viridiplantae; phylum Streptophyta; class Magnoliopsida; order Fabales; family Fabaceae; genus Vigna; species Vigna mungo. Next base: position 7,848,734 of record CP144694.1, read on the forward strand.
TGAGTGTCGCGACCCATACAAATTTGATTGCAAATTAAGAAATGCAGTATAGACTAGTAAGTGACTCCAAGGTCGTCTCTCAAGGACCAAATGTGGTTCGAGAATTAGGTCTCACACGATGTGGGGGGGGGGTTGTGAAAGGTTTTTGCAAGGAAAATGAAATTAAAACAGTAAAAACGAAACTGCTACAGTAAATACGAAAATTCACACTGGAATTGGACAGCTCTGACCTTTGGTCAATGTTTTACCCATAACTTTTTCTACAGAGCTCTAAATGAGATGAGGTTTTTTTTCCTGGAAAGTAGACTCAATTATCTTTCATGTGACATATAAAACGTAGCATTTGGACCTCTGGTATGGTTGCACTTATTTTTTTAAAATCGAGTCCAGAGAGTAAAAATGCTAAACCCAACACTAGAGAAAACAAATATCTAAGCACAGTTAAAACTATCAAATGCAAAACTAATTTAAAGAAAGGAAAAACAACTAAACTACAATTCAAACTAATTTAAAGCTAAAGAAAATAAACAACATATATTTTTTTTCTACCAATTCACATGACACATGCATCTACTAAACAAATTAAAACTGCAAATAATATGAAAAAGAACCTCTTGGCCATGAGGTGGCAATTGATGTGATGCTTTCACTCAATCACTGCATTCTCCATAGGAAAACAACGTTTTCAACTATCTACTGTCGTGGCACCTCAATCTTCCAGCAATGACTCACCCCATGTTTCTTTAAAAGCAAAATAAAACTCCTTCCAAAATTGTATCACCGAACACACCTCCTATCCAGCAGCAAAATCAATCAGCTTCAACGTTTAATATCAAAATCCAAATCCGTGCAATTAAATGCCATCAAGTGTGCCCTGCTGCTGCCGCTTCCAGGACAAGATGCAACTTCTAAGCAAATTGACGTGTGTGCTTGTCTTTTCCCAAAAATGAAAGAAAAGGTGTACTCCTTCATTCTTCAAATTCAAATAAAAATAAACATGTTCCAGTAACAAGTGCTAAATGAAAAGAAGTGCATCAATTGAGTGTGGCGGCTGGTGCATTTCTCAATCACCCATCATCCAAAATCCAATATTGCAAACATTGTGTTTTTTTCTTTTTAACATTGCAGCAGCTCTCTTGAATTTTTTCTACCAAATAGTGAGACCAACAAACCTCTCTATCAAGTGTCGGCTGCTAGGTTTCCTAGGACCATGTGTCCTACAAAAATGGGGTGGGGTCCACCCTAAAGGAAAACCTAGGGTGACAAGTGTCTTAGAATTTTAGGCCCAACATAAATTTTAATGGCCCAATGTGTAAAAGTTTGTCCAAAAAGTTTAAACAATTAAATTACAATACAACTAAAATTTAAAATGTTTAATTTGAGAGTCTTGAATTTATTTTTGTCTCCTCCAAATGTCCTAAATTGTATTTCCAAAATTTTCCCTGAAAATAATAATGCAAATAATTAGCTCAAAATATTCAAATTAATTAAAATTAGAAATTTCGGTCAAATTAAGCACTATTAACAGAAACGGGAAAATACCGGACAATTAAGCACAATTCCCTGTTTAATTCTAGCACAATAAACTAAGTGAAATCAATAAAATATCGATTCATCAAAATAGACCACACTTAGTCTTTTGCACTCCTGGGCAAAATCAAGACGCAAAACAGGAACAGTTCAATGGACATCAGGGAATTGACACAGACTCAGAAGACAGACAAAAAAGACTAACAGGGATAGAAATAAACAGAATTACACAATTCTCAAGAAATCTGGACGATGAAAGGAAGTAGACAGTATCCCACACAGAGTCAGAGAAAACAGATACTCAGAGAAATCATCCAAGCAATTCCAAGCATGGCAAAATAATCAATCAGTTCAAGAGGTGAATCAAAAACAACAAAACCTCACAAATGCACTATCAGTGTTTCTCTCAAGTGTCTAGGGTAAATAATTTCAACTCAATGCACTCAGGAAAGCAAGCAACAACTGACTTGGCAAGTCTCTAATATCAACACTCAAAACATATGCATGTTCAAATCAAAAGGTCTTTTATGGATGTAATGGGGCCAAGGAAAAGGGAGGATATAATATGGATAAGAAGCTACAAACCAAAGGAAATAGAGGAGCAGTGGGGAACAAGTGAAAATACAATCAAATCACACCCAAAACCCTCTCATTCAATCCTCTTCTTGACTCCTTTATTCATTTTTTTTTCATTTTTCTGTATATATTTTTTTTCTTTTTTTTTTCCATCTTGTCTCTTTTCTTTTCTCTCTTTTCAGAACACAACTCTAAGAGACAAGATACACAACATATTTACAAAACAAAACAAGAAGAGGAACCAACTAGCCAATTCTCTGAATCTCCCAAGAGACCACACTTATTCCCAAAACAATTCCAAAGCTCCAAAATTCCCTAAGGTTAAGGTAATAATGGTTTTTCACTTAGGGCTAGTGTATGAGTTTCAAAACAAAGAAATGGGGAAAGTAAAGGCTCAAAGGGGCTATCAAAGGATCACAACAAGGTAGACTCATTTGGCTAGAGAGGCTCAACAACAAAACTGCCTTTATCACTTCCAAACATGCATATCAACCAAGAATCATCAAAAAGAGTCAAGCCAAGGCATATGTGCAAGCAATCAAGAGACATATCACACACAAGAAAGAATATCAAGTGACTCAAATCTCACACAGGGTATTTCTATCACAATCAATTCAACCTCTCAAACATCATGATCATCTTCCAAGCAGAGAAAAACAAGGATTTTAAACAAATCAGAGTATCAATGGAGTGAAAGACAAGTCTACAACCTAAACCAAGTCCAGAAATCAAGAGAAACATGCAAAACTGTATACAAGACATTACAAAAACTATCTAAAAAACAAAAAATTTAACGCAAAAAAAACAAACTAATCAAAGAAAAATCAGAGTCTCCCCCAATAGACCACACTTAAACTACACAGTGTCCTCAATGTGTCACAAGCATAAGATCAGTAATTATAATAGTCAACAGATCAAGGACAAGTGCAATTCAAGTGGGAAAAAGGGGAAGAAGGGAAAGAAGAAAACTCCCCTGATCATGGTGGCAATTGCCAATTTTGGACTTTCAGGGAGATCTCTTCCCCCACCGGATTCAGCAAGGAAGTCTTGAGGAAGAACTGCTTCATCCTCCAAATTTGATCGAGCAGGGAGATGTCCTCCACAGCTGGATCTAAGAAGTAGTGATTGTTGATGAGCAGGTTTAGCTGGTGCCTATTAATCTTCAAACTGTCGGCACCTTTGTCTTCCACCATGGGTGTGTTGATCAAATGCATGTATACCTCCTGCAACATGGTTAGTGCAATGTGGTTCCAAAGAAATAATATGCAGAAGTATAACACCCAATCCCAGTGTAAGAGGCTGAACCTCAGATATACCCTCAGAACATGAATCAATTTCAGAAATAGAAACAATATCAATCACAGGTTCAGATTCATGTTCAGTGCATGGAGAACAAACATTCAGATGTGATAACACAAAGTAGTTTTCATCATGCAAAGAGGGGGATTGAAAATCATGTTCATCAACAATACAATCACCAACATACCCATCATCAACATAATCATCAACAACAGAATCTATCTCAGGTATGTTTACCTCCACTTCCCTGAAGATTGGTAGAGTGGTGGAAGGTGAAAGTGGTCTACCTATCTCAAAAGTGTTGCTCATATCTGCCTGGTCTTCCAATTCTTCATCAGTCTCCTCAGGTGTAGGAGTGGGGACATAGGAGGGTGGGGAAGTAGATGGCGCAATAGTAAGCTCATGACTCTGCTCCTCATCTCCTATGTGGATGGCATCAACATCATCTGGAAGCTGAACAGCCTGAAATGGTGATTCCTCTGAAACATAAGATTGTTCCTCAGTGAGCTGAGTGGCCATCTGCCCCATATGATCAGTCAAACTCTGACTAGAAGCTCTGGTCTCTTGTTGGAACTGAATGTTCTGCATGGCTATATGCCTTAGTAACTCCTTCAATGTAGACTCAGAAGTAGTGGAAGGATGAGGAGTTGCTTGGGCAGGCTCATGAAACTGCGGCTGTTGTGGTTCCTTAACAGGTGGAGAAGGCATAGAAGGAGTCTGGAATGATGGTTCCTGATATTGATGCTCTGAAGTACCATACCATCCCAAGTTAGGATTCGTCCACCCAGGATCGTCGCTATAACCATACCGCATAGGGGAGAATTTATCAAGAAACTGATGCTCAAGATCTTCCCAACTGGTGACGGATCCTGGAATAAGACAACAACACCAATCCCTTGCCGCTCCATGTAATGAGTACTCAAATGCGCTAACGAACATATCCTCATCCGGGACATCTGGAGGTTTCATTGAAGAGCAGATGGTGTAGAACTCCTCCAAATGTCTATGTGGGCATTCACCTGCAAAACCATGAAACCTAGGCAGCAAATCTATCAGTCCAGTGTTGAAAACACAACGAATATCCTCCTTATCAATTGGAAACGACTCCCTAGGAGCACTCTCATGAGATGGAGGAGGAACCGTTCTGTTCTCAACATAGAAATCAGCAGAGTATATATGAGAAGCAATATCAGAGTAACAAGCAGGAGGAGAATCATAGACACAAGCAGAATTAGAATTACTCACATAGCCAAAATAGGTAGACATGAGAAAGAAGGGGAAAGAAGAATGCAAGGAAAATATGCAACTAAAGCTACCTAAATGCAACACACATAACACCACACACAAAACGAAACATCACACTCACAACACAAGACAAGACAACACACACTAACACAACAAAGACCTAAAACTGAACCGTTGGTCCCCGGCAGCGGCGCCAAAATTTGATGAGTGTCGCGACCCATACAAATTTGATTGCAAATTAAGAAATGCAGTATAGACTAGGAAGTGACTCCTAGGTCGTCTCTCAAGGACCAAATGCGGTTCGAGAATTAGGTCTCACACGAAGTGGGGGGGGTTGTGAAAGGTTTTTGCAAGGAAAATGAAATTAAAACAGTAAAAACGAAACTGCTACAGTAAATACGAAAATTCACACTGGAATTGGACAGCTCTGACCTTTGGTCAATGTTTTACCCATAACTTTTTCTATAGAGCTCTAACTGAGATGAGGTTTTTTTTCCTGGAAAGTAGACTCAATTATCTTTCATGTGACATATAAAATGTAGCATTTGGACCTCTGGTATGGTTGCAGTTATTTTTTTAAAATCGAGTCCAGAGAGTGAAAATGCTAAACCCAACACTAGAGAAAACAAATATCTAAGCACAGTTAAAACTATCAAATGCAAAACTAATTTAAAGAAAGGAAAAACAACTAAACTACAATTCAAACTAATTTAAAGCTAAAGAAAATAAACAACATATATTTTTTTTCTACCAATTCACATGACACATGCATCTACTAAACAAATTAAAACTGCAAATAATATGAAAAAGAACCTCTTGGCCATGAGGTGGCAATTGATGTGATGCTTTCACTCAATCACTGCATTCTCCATAGGAAAACAACGTTTTCAACTATCTACTGTCGTGGCACCTCAATCTTCCAGCAATGACTCACCCCATGTTTCTTTAAAAGCAAAATAAAACTCCTTCCAAAATTGTATCACCGAACACACCTCCTATCCAGCAGCAAAATCAATCAGCTTCAACGTTTAATATCAAAATCCAAATTCGTGCAATTAAATGCCATCAAGTGTGCCCTGCTGCTGCCGCTTCCAGGACAAGATGCAACTTCTAAGCAAATTGACGTGTGTGCTTGTCTTTTCCCAAAAATGAAAGAAAAGGTGTACTCCTTCATTCTTCAAATTCAAATAAAAATAAACATGTTCCAGTAACAAGTGCTAAATGAAAAGAAGTGCATCAATTGAGTGTGGCGGCTGGTGCATTTCTCAATCACCCATCATCCAAAATCCAATATTGCAAACATTGTGTTTTTTTCTTTTTAACGTTGCAGCAGCTCTCTTGAATTTTTTCTACCAATGTCGAGACCAACAAACCTCTCTATCAAGTGTTGGCTGCTAGGTTTCCTAGGACCATGTGTCCTACAAAAATGGGGTGGGGTCCACCCTAAAGGAAAACCTAGGGTGACAAGTGTCTTAGAATTTTGGGCCCAACATTAATTTTAATGGCCCAATGTGTAAAAGTTTGTCCAAAAAGTTTAGATAATTAAATTACAATACAACTAAAATTTAAAATGTTTAATTTGAGAGTCTTGAATTTATTTTTGTCTCCTCCAAATGTCCTAAATTGTATTTCCAAAATTTTCCCTGAAAATAATAATGCAAATAATTAGCTCAAAATATTCAAATTAATTAAAATTAGAAATTTCGGTCAAATTAAGCACTATTAACAGAAACGGGAAAATACCGGACAATTAAGCACAATTCCCTGTTTAATTCTAGCACAATAAACTAAGTGAAATCAATAAAATATTGATTCATCACTCACCAGTTCACCCCCCTCTTGGTGTTGAAACTAAGCCAACCTGATTTCTAATAAATTATACTTAATTCTCCATTATTCTCTCATTTTCACTATTTTGGCTTAATTTGACTACTAATTCTTATTTTAATTAATTTGTATTATTTAGGCTTAATTATTCCAATTATTATGTGTAGGACAATTTTGGAATCATATTTGGGACACCAATAGGGCTGTCACATCATTTATTATTTTCCAAATCAACATTTGTTGTTAATTTCCATTTGTAATTTAATTTGGCCCATTTTTGGGCACATTTAGGAGAAGCCAATATGGGGGACTTTTTCGTCTTTCGGGGTTATTAATACCCAAAATCAGATTTCAATTCTCTCTTCTTCTCATTTTCGTTTTTTTAGGTTTTGGAACGTTTTGCAGCCCCCCTCCCCCCTTTAGGGGTTTAGGTTTCATTTTCTTTCCTCTTTCCTCTTTCCTTTATGTATTGAATTTCATTCTAATTGCAATTTTGATTCTCATTTTATGTTCTTGCTTCAACATTACCTCCATTAGTTTCCTGTAGCAAGAGAACTTCTACTGAGCTTCTTCATCATTAATCCATCCATTGGGACTGGCGTTTCTTACAGATGGTGCAACCCTCTTTCCATGACGAGAAGACGAAGAAGCCATTTGAGAACATGATTTTACAGAGAGTCTCTTTCATAGTTAGGGTTTAAGAATCTAATTTCTAATGCAATGACACAAGAACATAATAATCGATTCTATGTATACCCTAATTGATTAAGTTTTGAAAGGGCCCATTTGAAAATTTAAAAGTTTAAAAAAGCCCAGTAATCAAACATAATCAATTGCCTTAATTATCTAATCGATTAAATTCACTTATCACTTAAAGGAAGTCAACCATAGTGAACAATGACAAACCTTAATCGATTATATTAGTTTCTTAATCGATTAAAATTCGCGATAATAGCTTTTCAACAAATTTCACCACAATAGAGCATAGATGAATCAATACACATTAATATGAATGTCACAGATAAAGACTGATGCATGATTGATAGAAATGATACTATGTTACCACAAGAAGTTCTCAAGAAGTAATGATTTCTCTTTTGATACCAGTTTTGTTTATTTACCTGCAAAAGCATCATATGGTTTCGTGCAGTCCCTCCTTTTGGTGCTCTTTCAAGCCTTTCCTAGTTCCATCCCCTTGGCTCTGTTGGAAAACAGGTAGGCTTCGTTTCAACACCAAGAGGGGGGGGGGGTGAATTGGCGAGGTTTCAAAATCAGAGTCTTTTTAAAATCTTTTTCACTGAGTAGAAACCTTTACACAATTTCTTGAATCGCAAGTAATGAAAAATTAAGTGCAGTGAAATATCAAAGTAGACTACGCAAATTATAAAGTTGACTGAATGTAAAAGAGTAGGGATAGAGAATTCAAACGCAAATTTTTATACTAGTTCGACCTCAATGCCTACATCCAGTGTCCTTCCAATCCCAAGAAGCAAATGCACTGTAATGGTCAAGGTTTTTACAACAAGGTTTCTATAGAAACCTCCATGTCAAAAATATAAAACACCTCTCTAACCCCTAACTAAAATATAGGCAGAACACACAACAAGAAGTTCAACAAGATATCCCCTCTTCTGCAAACTTCAACCCACTTTGAACAATCCTCAAAGTGTCCAGACTCCACGAGTCCACCCCCTGTAATCACAATAGATACAACAATCTCCAATAGATTGTAACACAAGTCTTGATTAACCAAAAACCACCTCAATTGTGCAGATAATGATCAAGCAGTAAGCACAACAGAATTCTCCACGGTCTTCTTGATGAGTTCTTGGAGCACTAAATCACAGAGAATCGATCAAAAATAAAATATGAAAATGTTAGTTCTTCCATAAGTTCTCTGAATAACTATGGTCTCGTCTATTTATAAATTTCCATAAATCAAACGCTCCTGTAGTCGACTAAGCTACTAATAGAGTCGACTGTCCTTTGACAGTTATAATAGATAAGTCAAAGTAGTAGCTGTCAAGTCAAACAAATTAATTCCACATTCAATACAGTTGACTCTCATTCAATGCTTAACTAACTTTTGAAAATATAGCCGTTACTATTCACAAGCATAGCAAAATTCCAAATAAAACAACTAACAAAGTCAAATGCAAAGTGCACACAATCAACTTTGACACATCTGCATATTTTGAAATTCTTTTCAATGTAAAATCTCACATAGCACTGTATTTGAAAATTTGTGCAAAGTGTTTAGTCTTAATCGACTCTATTAATAATGGAGTCGACTTAGGACTTGTAGATTTGCCACACAATATAAGTTCATCAAAGTGCATATGGTTTTCGTTTTCCAAAACATATGCAATGCAATCACAACAGATGTAACATATATCAGAACAGTGAATATGCATTCATATATTAAGATCAACACAAAACATGTTCAACAAGATTACAATCAAACTGAAGATTGGAACATGTAACACATTAAAAATACATGTGTTATTAATAATGTGTTGTCATCATAAAGAACCAGAGTGAGTAAAGCATTGTGAGATTAAGGTTAGTTAAACCAGTGCTTCCCTTATCAACAATCTCAACGGGCTATTCATCTCTGCTTTCAGTATTGCCTCATTACCTGCCGAAACAAGGGAAATTAGTCATAAACTCATTCAATTCAACCTCTACCCTCTTATTCACAAAACTTAATACAAAAGCATGATTTCAAGCAAGTTTCTAAGTGGAAAATGGTGCTTTTAGTATCAAAATGACATCCCAGATAACAATATTTTAAACCGTTATCAGTACTTTAAGGAGTGTTCCAAGGAGGAAAAAAAGAGGGGAGAAAAGAAAAAGAGAGAGGAAGAGGACGAGAGAAAAAAGAAAGAATCATATGAAAAACCCCTTCCTCACCCAAAGAAGTATCATAGGAAGGAGAAGGAAAAACAGTTTGAGCGTTTGATGGAAATCTTCAAGAAATTGAAGATTAAAATTCCTATGATTGAGACACTACAACAAGTTCCTGGTTATATTAAATTCCTGAAAAAATTCAACAAAAAGAAAAAAAAAATATCCAGAAAAGGGAAGAATTGAGGCACAGGGCAATTGTAGTGGGTCAAGCTAATGACATTAAAGAAGCGCTTGTTGGGAGGCAACCCAGCTAGGTCAAGCTAGTGACATTAAAGAAGCGCTTGCTGGGAGGCAACCCGGTTTCTGTTTTTGTTTGTTTATTTAGTTGTGTGGTGTGGATTTGATTTTGTTTTGCAGTGATGACAACATCTGCTGATGGATGTTGGACAACATCTACTAAGGGATGCAAAGAGGATTCAGATAATAGCATCTACAGATGGATGCTGCTACGATGAATGGTAGCCCATTTTTCTGAACTTTTCTTTTTAATTGATTTAATTGTGTGGTTTTTGTTTGATTTTTTTTGTGTGTTTGAGTTTTTTTTTAGGTTAAATTTTGCTTTTGAAGGTAGTAATGATTGTTGAGATTGTTGACAACACAAACTCTATATCAAACCGCTTTTTGATTATGGCAACACAGTGCTTAATAACAGTACATATGTTCCAATATTACATGTTCTTGTTTTGAACTATTTGACATATCTGCTGAACATGTTTTGTTGAACTACAATGTATGTTCCTATGATTGATTATGTGATATTTTTGTGGAACATGCTTGTTTTTTTATTACTGCACATTTCAAAAAGAAAAAGATCACAAGCACCTTTATGAACTTATATTTGTTGTGACAAAGTTCTAGTCCAGTCGAATACACTCATAATGGATTCGACTATGCTAAAATCTTTGTACATATTTTGTGAAACTGTGCTATGTTAGATTTTGAGTTGAAAAGAATTTCAAAGTGTTTTTACATGTGGCAGTCGACATTGTAGATTACATATTCGACTGTGTTACTGATCTATTTGGAATTCTGTTAAGCCTACACGCTTCAACGGCTATATTTTTCAAAAGTTAGTTGAGCTTGTGTGACTTGGTCAACTGTAATAAATGTGTGTTGATTTTGTTGACTGAGGAGCCTCTGTGTTGACTGTCTGTTATAACTATTTTAATACAGTCGACCGAATTAGTAGGTTATTCGACTAAGAAGTAATCTGATCAAACAGAAAACTATAAATAGACAAAACACGAATTATTCTGAGGCTTTTGATGATCTGATATTTTCATTTTCCTGTTTCAGATTGAATTCTCTATTTTAGAAGCTCCAAGAATTCTCCAAGAAGACGGTGGTGATCTTTCTTGAGACAGATTAAAAGGGAGAGTCAATTGCGTTGACTGCTTGATCATAATCTGCACAAAGAAGGTGCTTCGTGTTTGATCTTAAAGGCTTGACATCCTGTGAAAACTGCTACATTTGATTGAAGGCTTGACAACCTGTGAAGTCTGTTGTGATAGGTTTGGCATCCTGTAAAGAGTGCTGGTTACACGTTGAGGATTGTTCGACGTGGCTTCAGATTGCAGAAGAGGGGATTCTTGCTGCAATTCTGGTTTTTGTGTGCATCTATATTTTGGTTTTGGGTTAGAGAGGAGATTTATATTTTTGCGTTGTGCTTTTATAAATTCCTTGTTGCAAAAACCACAACCATGCATTTGCTTCCTGGGTTGGAAGGACACTAGATGTAGGTATTGTTGGCCAAACCAATATAAAAACCAGTATTTGATTTTCTCTATCCCTGCACTCTTTATTTTTAGTCGACTTTATCTGTTATGCAGTCAACTGCCTTTTTCCGCTGCATTGAATTTTCAATTACTTGCATTTCAAGAAAGATCAAAAAGCTTTGCACTTTGCTATAAAGATTGCGAAAAGATTTTGTTTTTGAACTAACATTAATTCACCCCCCTCTTGGGGTAAAACGAAGCCAACCAGTTTCCTAACAATTGGCACCAGAGCTGGTTTTCATAAGATATTTGAAAATTCAGTCGACTCTGTTTTTATTCTATTCGACTGTAAAACCTGGGGATGACTTCAAATTTTCAAAATTTTGGTGAAGGTGCGTCAACAAATAGACCACCTCTGTTTGCTGGTGAAAATTACCCTTTCTGGAAAATTCGCATGCAAATCTTTCTTGAATCGCAAGATAAAGGAATTTTGGATGCCGCTTTGAATGGTCCATATGTGCCTACAAAAATTGTTGATAGTGAAACTGTTTCAAAACCTTTTACTGATTGGACTGCTGATGAAAATAGAAAAGCTTAGTATGATGTTAAAGCTAGAAACATTATTGCCTCTGCACTAACAATTGATGAATTTTTCAGGATATCCCAATGCAAATCTGCAAAGGAAATGTGGGATGTTCTAGAGGTAACACATGAAGGCACGGATGAAGTCAAGAGAGCCAGGAAGAATTTGTTGATACAAGAGTATGAATTGTTCAGAATGACAGGTGTAACATGGAACGACTATGACAGTGACGCAGACATATCAAATGAACCAGTAGAAGTCAAATATGATCTGCTACAAGATGCATTCAAAGAGCTACATGCTGAAGCCATGCGACTGCAATACAAGGTAAATCGATTGTGCTATGAAAGAAGAGACTTTGAAAGTAGAATTAAGGACCTTGTTGCAGAAAATGAAAATTTGGAGAAAGAACTGAATGAAGTTTTGTTATCTGCTAGGAAAGTTGAAATTAAAATTGTTACAGTAGAAAAAGATTGTGAAAACCGTCCTACTAACATTGAAAAGATAAATTACTTGACTAACACGCTAGCTAAGTTTACTCAAGGTAGAGACAACTTAGATGTTGTATTAAATTCATCTAACAGAATTACAAATAGGCAAGGAATTGGATACAAAGCTCACTCTAACAGAACCAATGCTAGGAAATTTATTAAATTAAGAAAACCTGTTAGAAATGCATGTTTTTACTGCAAATGTGTTGGTCATACTATTAGAAATTGTTATTATAGAAATGTTGATGCTCCTCAAGGATTATGTGTATGGATACCAAAGGAACATGTAACAAGAACTAACAATCGAGGACCCAAAGTCAAATGGGTACCAGTAACCAAAACTTAATTGTTTTGCAGGATATACAGCTGATGCAGAACTGTTCTCAAGGATGTATCAATTATGGAACATATCAAAAACCTTGAGTGTCTACAACTGGTAAATCTGTATCTATCTGCTGCATCATGCATATAATAACTGATTGTTGTTGTATGATTGTTTATGCTATGTGCTTAACTATTTAAGTGATTGAATATGTATTGAAAATGTCTTTCAAAAAGAGAAAGTGCCACCTGTGAACAAAGACAGTGATGAAGAGCTTGGATCACTGAATTCAGAATTCGAAATTCGGGTAAATGACAGGTTCAAGAGAACATCGAAAAGGATAAAGAACTTCAATAATTCTCTGACCTCTCTACATAAAAAGATGGACATTTTGTTCAAACATTATATTGAAATTTCATCATCATCTTAAGAATCTGTGAGAAGGGATGTAGACGACATTAGTGAAGAAACCACTGATGAAGAAACATTTGAATCAGAATAGTGTCCTGTTTGTCCAAGCTGTGTGATGTGTCCTAGACTAGGTCTTTCATTTTCATTATGGCATATAAAGCCGTCTTTTGATGTTTTGTTGTTTTTTGATTTCCTTGTTTCTATCCCATCAATGTAATATCTTTAATTCAAGGAAATGAAATTAGTCCTTTGAATCAATCCAATTGCTTGAATTGTTTGAATGATATCTGATATACTGGATGATCAATTCGATTATGCTCTGTTCGAAGTCAACTATCCTTAATCTGTCATGCATCTTTACATATTGACTTCTCTTTTAATATGATTTAATTCTTGCTTAACCACTATGCTTGATCTAGAAAACGTTGTTGAAAGGTTTTGCAGGAAGGACATTGCTTTGGACATCTACAATTGGAATTCAACATTTTCAAAAGCAATGCATTTGACTTATGATTTAAAGCATTCGACTGCGTCAAAATGGGTTAACAATTCCAATTCTGGAATTTGATTCCTGCTTAAATCATTTATAATCTACTATTATCTCTGCTTTTTACATGTTTTAATATCTGAATTGAGATAATATTGTGAGATTGTTGATATTTGTATCATTGCGTATATATGTGATTTGATGTTTTGTCTATGATACAAATCTGTGCTTAAATTGTTGACAAGTGTGTGATAATTTGCATTGTGCACTTAAATTGATTTTAAAACTCATGCATAATGACAGGGGGAGTATCATTGTTTTACACATTATTTCATCACACACCTACATTTCAGGGGGAGTTTATATTTTTTTGTGATGAACTTGTGATTTTGAGAGCATCATTGTGTTTTACAAACTGCATACCTTTATGATGCTTCTCTGTTTTCTTTAAAACTGTATAAATATCAGAAGCATTCCTTTTTTGTTAATGCACAAAGCGGGAGAGATATTCATGAGTGTATGAGTGCAAGTCTATATGGAGAGAATTGTTGTCTCATACTTTATTTGCTTGATATTTTTGTTGTTTATGTAGAGTAACTGAACTGTTTTAATTGATTTTGATATATGTTTTTACTCTGTCATTTGTGGAACTGTATGATGGGCTGTTGCGGCCCATACAAATTTGATTGCATATGAGAAATGCAGTATAGTGCTAGGAAGTGACTCCTAGGTCGTCTCTCAAGGACCAAACTGTGGTTCGAGAATCAGGTCAAACACGAAGTGGGGGGTTTTGTGAAAGTGTTTTTGTGAATGCAATTAAACTAAATTAAAGATGGAAATTAAACCGAACATAATTAAAAACATTAAAGTAAATGAAAGCAATAAACTGAACAGTCTTAAAGCGAGGTCGGTCAACTAATTAAAATGTAGATAGATAATAAAGAAACACATTATATGGTATTTAAATGCCACGCTTAAGCTAATAAATTAAATGCAGCAAAAAAAAAATCTAACACGTAAACTAATAAAAAAAACACATGACCGTGCACCATCTCCATTTTTCATTAAACCAAATAATTAAAATGTTCCTTTCGTGACCCATGAGTACCTCTTCTCCCAGCATCAGCGCCACATCTCCACAATGTATCACTTCCCATGTTTTTCAATTTATCTAAAAGGAATTGAATGCACCGTGTTGCATCTTCAACAAATCAACGCTGCAGCCCCTTCTTTTTCTACCAATAGAACACGTTAATCACCAAGCAAGAATGAAATTTCTGTGTCAAATTGCTACCACCGTACACCTACCCTATCCAATCACCTAGCTTCTACTTTCACAAATAAATACAAGAAACTAATACTATTCATTCAGCCACCAACTCTCTTGGCACGTCCCATCCCCAGACTATCACTTAATCTATTCTTCATTCAAAAAAAAAAAACCAAAAAAGAAAAGGAACATCACTTCCTCCAGCGTCTGCAGCAGCGTTTCTCTTCTTTCTTCAATCAATGCAAAAGCTAAATCAAATCATTCAATGAGAAATTGAAAGTAACGTTCCAGCGTATGCACTACAATGAAAGAAAAATGCATAATGCTTCTTCCCTTCATCCCCGTATGTAAACCGTGAGCTACATCCCAATATCCCCCAAAAACGTTCCAGCTCTCAAAGAACCCGAGAAGAAAAAAATGAAAAGTTCCAGAGTGACGACCTCTTTTCTTCAATTAAAATGAAATGCATTTCTACCTAATTGAAGTTAACGCATCCTATGAATAAAGCAAAGAAATTGAAGGTATATTTTCTTCCACCAGCGCATACACCTACCCTAAGTCAAGCCATCACTTCTTCATTTTCAAAGAAATTGAAAACAAATCTTCCAAGCATTCAATTCACGTTCCTACTCATCAGCGTTTCAAGAAGTCACTTGGGATGGAATCAAAGACATTAATTGCAAAGGAAAGGTGCTGGAATAAACTTCAATAAATAAAAAAAAGTGCATTAACTAAATTGGATCAGAGTGTTCTCCCCAGCAAATGAAATGATATCGGCGCTTCTCTCTTAGCTGAAATCAAAAGTGTAACGTGCTTATCCAGTGTGCTTAGAAACCACACCGAGACACCACCTTCTCCCAGGACCGTGATGCCACTTCTGCCAGCAAGATGAGTGCACTGTGACAATTAAAAGCAAAATGAAATGTGTTGGAATCAAAAGTAAAATAAAAACATCCAAAGCTAAGTGTTGAATCTCCTAGCCGTAACAGTGTGCACAAATTTCATTCAACCAAAATCTAAGAGTTCAAACATGGTTCAAAGAAAAGAGAGAAAACGTTACAACCAGTGCTAGAGAGAATAACGGCTAGTAGCTTTAAAGAAAGGCCATGTGTCTTGTAAAAATGGGGTGGGGTCCACCCATTTGAAAAACCCTAGGTGCCTTGTCACTATATTTTGCTATTTGGCTTAGTCTATCCTAACAAAATTGGCCCACATTACAAAAATTCATCTACAAATTCTAAACTACTAAGCTAAGCTAGATTAATTCTAAATTTCCTTGTGGAGAGTCTTCACTTAATTGGTGCCCTTCCAAAAGTCTCATAGTGTGATTCCAAAATTGTCTTGAAAATAAAAATAGGAATAATTAAGCTCAATTAAGTCAAATTAATTAAAGTAAGAATTATTGGTCTAATTAAGCCCAACTGGTGACAATGACACAATAACTAAGAATTAAGCACAATTCATTAACACAATTCGGCGCGAAAAACTAAGTGAATGGTATAAAATATTGATTCATCACTGTACTACATGGTTGAGTTATTAATCATGGTTGTGCATCATCAAAAAAGGGGGAGATGGTTGAGATTGTTGACAACACAAACTCTATATCAAACTGGTTTTTGATGATGACAACACAGTGCTTAATAATAGTACATATATTCCAATATTACATGTTCTTGTTTTGAACTATTTGACATATCTGCTGAACATGTTTTGTTGAACTACAATGTATGTTCCTATGATTGATTATGTGATATTTTTGTGGAACATGCTAGTTTTGAAATGTGAGATAAAATGTTTTTGATTACTGCACATTTCGAAAAGAAAAATATCACAAGCACCTTTATGAACTTGTATTTGTTGTGACAAAGTTCTAGTCCAGTCGAATACACTCATAATGGATTCAACTATGCTAAAATCTCTGTACGGATTTTGTGAAACTGTTCTATGTGAGATTTTGAGTTGAAAAGAATTTCAAAGTGTTTTTACATGTCGCAGTCGACGTTGCAGATTACATATTCGACTATGTTACTGATCTGTTTGGAATTCGATTAAGCCTACACGCTCCAACGACTATATTTTTCAAAAGTTAGTTGAGCTTGTGTGACTTGGTCAACTGTAATAAATGTGTGTTGATTTTGTTGACTGAGGAGCCTTTGTGTTGACTGTCTGTTATAACTGTTTTAATACAGTCGACTGAATTAGTAGGCTATTCGACTGAGAAGAAATCTGATCAAACAGAAAACTATAGATAGACAAAACACGAATTGTTCTGAGACTTTTGATGATCTGACATTTTCATTTTCCTATTTTAGATTGAATTCTCTATTTTAGAAGCTCCAAGAATTCTCCAAGAAGACGGTGGTGATTTTTCTTGAGAGAGATTCAAAGGGAGGAGTCAATTGCACTGATTGCTTGATCATAATCTGCACAAAGAAGGTGCTTCGTGTTTGATCTTGAAGGCTTGGCATCCTGTGAAGACTGTTGCATTTGATTGAAGGCTTGGCAACCTGTGAAGTCTGCTGTGATAGGCTTGGCATCCTGCGTAGATTGCTGGTTACACGTTGAGGATTGTTTGACGTGGGTTCAGATTGCAGAAGAGGAGATTCTTGCTGCAATTCTAGTTTTTGTGTGCAGTTATATTTTGGTTTTGGGTTAGAGAGAAGATTTATATTTTCGCGTGGTGCTTCTATAAATTTCTTATTGTAATAACCGCAACCATTATAGTGCATTTGCTTACTGGGTTGGAAGGACACTAGATGTAGACATTGTTGGCCGAACCAGTATAAAAACCAGTGTTTGATTTTCTCTATCCCTGCACTCTTTATTTTCAGTCGACTTTATCTTTTCTGCAGTCAACTGCGTTTTTCCGCTGCATTGAATTTTCAATTACTTGCATTGCAAGAAAGATAAAAAAGCTTTGCACTTTGCTATAAAGATTGCGAAAAGATTTTGTTTTTGAGCTAACACCAATTCACCCCCTCTCTTAGTGTAAAACGAAGCAACCTGTTTCCTAACTATGATAACATCTACTGGTGGATGCTTGTAGAACATCTACTGATGGATGTTGCTATGATGAGGATGATGAATGACAGCATCTACTGATTGATGATGCTATGGAAGAGGACGGTGACTAGACATCTACTGATGGATGCCGAGTAAGATTAGAAATATTGGTGTCTACTGAGGGATACCAATGAAGATGAGAAATATTAGCATCTATTGATGGATGTTATGTGATTAGACATCTACTGATGGATGTTATGTGATTAGACATCTACTGATGGATGTTACTGACATCATCTACTAATGGATGCTACGATGATGAAGATTGAGTTAAACTAGTGACATTAAAGAAGCGCTTACTGGGAGGCAACCCAGTTTTCTAAACTTATCTTTCTAATTTATGTTCGTTTTTATGTTATAGTATAGGTTATTGTTCTTGGCTTGAATTAATTTTACTGCATTGGTTTGATTGGGTTGTGCTTTGTGATAAGTATTGCTTAGTGATGCTCTAGTATACTGATTGATGTTGACATGATGCATGATGTGCTGATATACATTTGATGGCTCATAGTGTATGAAACAGGTGCTTGAGGTAAAATTTGATTGAGATACTGAGTAGGGTGTTTTTCTGAATTCTGGAACTTGAGAGTTTACCTGTGTGAGGTTTGGACTTCAGAGTTTTTTGTGAATAATTGCTATTAATTTGGAAGCATGAATGATTTTGCCCAAATTTTCTGTGATTGAACTATTTGCTTGTATGTTTCATATGATCAAGGCCATCTTTTGTTATCCCTTATTCTTTCAGCCTTCACATGATTTTTGTCCATTGAAAAGAGAACAATTTGTTCTAACCTTTGAACCTTGAACCTTATGCATGTTTTGAAAACCCTTTTTGAAAATCTTTACCTTGAGTTAAGTTGAGAACATTTGTAGGGTATTATTGATAAAGGTTCAAGTTTGGGGTTGCTGAAAAGATTGAGAAAGGAAAAAGAAAAAGCATTGAGCTAAGTAATGAGTACTTGAAAAGCAAAAGCAAAAGAAAAAGAAAACTGAAAAAAAAAGAAAAGAAAAATGAAAAAAAAAAGAAAAGCTCAATGCAAGGGAAAGCTAGGAATAGGAAAGAGAGTTTGTGCTTGAATGTTGAAATCATAAATGTCTCTCTTAACTCAAGGATTTTGCTGACCAGAAAAACAAGTTTCCTTCTTAGCCCAGCCATGTTACAAGCCATGAAAAGACCTTGTGATGAAAACTTGCTTGTGAATGTGTTTGATTGAGGTTAATTGAAAGGCAAAATTAATTTGTGTTACATTGTGATAGCAGAGTGAAAAAGACACTAACACCTCACTATACACCTTTTAGTTTGAATTGGATTAAGGCATCTGTACGTCTTGACTGGCATTTGAATGCTGAGTGGATAAAAATGACTTTTTGTCTTGAAAGAAAAAGTTTTTGAAATGTTGAATGATTGTAGTAATTGTCTTGAAAAACTGAGTTACAATCTGCTTTGCTTGAGGACAAGCAAAGTTCTAAGTTTAGGATAGTGATAACGGTTGAAAATATCGTTATCTGTGATGTAATTTTGATACAAAATACACCATTTTTCATTTAGAAACTTGCTTGAAATCATATTTGTCTATTAATTTGTGTGAATAAGAGAGTTGTGGTTATACTTAATGATTTTATCACTGAATTCCCTTAATTTTGTAGGTTATTGGATGATTTAGAAGAAGAGCAAAAGTATCGAGGAGTTGGAACGCAAAAGGCACGAACAAAAGAACAAAAAAGAGAGTGCTGAAATGCTGCCACTGGCGCTGAGTGATAACGATCTAAAAACCGTTATTTTCATACTTGATTTTGATACAAAACACACCTTGTATGACTTAGAAACTAGCTTGAAATCATGCATTTTGTCTTAGTTAGGTTAGAAGAGAGTCAAAGGTGGTTTTATGGGCATCATGCTTGGTTTTTCCTTGTTTTAACAGGATTTAACAAGAATTAGATGAAGGATAATTGAGTGAGAAGGAATTGGACCCAAGAAGAGATGAAAAGAGGTGCAAAGGAAGAATCGTAGCCACCGCTCAACGCCAGTTGAGCGCTAAGTGTCAGATTAGCAAAAAGAGATTCGGTGGCACACTTAAGTGTCAGCGCTGAGGGGAGAAAATGAAGTTGCGCCTACCGTTGAGCGCCAGATCCAGCGCTGAGCGTTGGCCTCTTCAGAATCAAGACGACAGACGCCTGGGCGTGAACGCTGAGCATCCCACTTGAGTGTCGCACCTACCGCTGAGCGGTGAATCCAGCGCTTACCGCTGTACTTTGGGCTTGGCACTTTTTTTTGTAATTTTGCACAATTATAAATAGATTAATGCGACCCTTAGGGGTAATCTTTTGGCAGAAAGGATGCAAAAACACGATTTTCACACCTTGGAGTAGGAACTTGGATGCGAGAGCTCCAATATTACAAATCTAGGGTTATCTTTTATCTTCTTTCCATTCAATTCATCTAGATTCACCATGATTATGGTGAACTAAGCCCTTTATTATTGGGGAACGATGTAGTTCTTTGAAACTGTCTTGTATCAAATTTCTTATTTTATTCATATACTTGTGTTATTCAATAGTTTGGGTTTTTCTTCTGTTCTTACTAATGCTTTGTTTAAGACGTTAATCAAACGCATTATATTTGATTCTTTCTATATGAAGACGTATAGTTAAATCTAGACATGAAGAATTACTCTTGATCATGAATATTACCTAGAGATAGGAATAAGAACATCAATTGTTTTAAGCTTTTGTGTGTATAGCATGAATAATTGCTAAGGAGACTAGAGATAGTAAACTAGTAATTAGGATTAGGCTTTTTTCACCGAGAGATCAGGTTTAGAGTAGAATAGAAAGTGGCATAAACATTGATAACAAAGATGAATCTAATAAGAATAGTAGATATTTGAGAGTAGATTTGAATGAAACCGTAAACCCCAACAATATCATTTATCCATATCTTTTACTGCCAATTGATAAAAACATTTGCACTCATGTTTATTTTCAGTATTGCATATAAAACTCAAATTATCTTTATTTTAAGTCTTATGATTTCCATTAATCACACGAACGTCTAGGCCTAAGAGTCCTTTGAGAGACGATATTGGGACTTATCAATTATTTATTACTTGATACGATCTGGTACGCTTGCTAGGGTGTTAACACTGAGCGGCAGTTTGTACTGTGATAACGGTTGAAATACTGTTATTTTTATACTTAATTTTGACATTAAACAGACCCTTTATGACTTAGAAACTAGCTTGGAATCATGCCTTTTGCTTAAGTTAGAGAAAAAGAGAGTTGAAGGCAGTATTATTAGTATTATGCTTGGTTTTCCTTGTTTTGGCAGGAATTAACATGAATTGGATGAAATAAGTTAAAGTAGTAAGGAGTTGGATTCAAGAGAAGAAGGAAAAGTGCTTAAAAGAAGAATCGCAGATGGCGTTGAGCGCTAATTCCTCCGCTGAGCCCTAGCTTTGTTGTGGAGATCCCTAGAAGACGCTTAAGCGCCAACGTTGAGGGGAAAACCAAGTGTCGCAGCCACCGCTGAGCGCCAGCCTCTTCACTAACTCCACTACCAAACACCTGGGCGTCAACGCTGAGCGTTATTCTTGATTGCCGCACCTATCGCTGAGTGGTAATGTAGCGCTAAGTGGCGTTCTCTTGGGCCTGGGCCAATTTTTCAGTTATTCTTATGAGCTATATATATTGATTTGCTCGACCGAGAGAGGGTATCTTTTGACAGAAAGAGGCGCAAAACCACTCTTTTCACCCCTCGGAGGCAAATTTTGGATGCGGAAGCTCCAATCTACAAATTTTAGGGTTCTATCTTTCATTCTTTTCATTATTTTCATCTAGTTTCACCATGTCTATGGTGAACTAAACCTCCATTGTTGTTGGGAAAACGATGTAATCCTTTGAAACTCTCATGTATTGAATTGATTCTTAATATATATGCTTTACTTCATTAATTGTTAGGGTTTTTCGACTTTGCTCTATGCATGCTTTGTTTAACTCATTCAATTGCATGATCATTTGTTTTCATCGATATGGACACATATGCGGAAATCTAGACATAGGGAAATTCTCTCGGGAGCAATATTACCTAGACATAGGGATAGGAGGACCGATTGCCTTTAAGCTTCTGTGCGAATGTAATGCATGACTAATTGCTAGGGAGACAAGACATTCTAAACTAGTAATTAGGAGTAGGCTCTCTTCACTGAGACATCGAGTTTAGGGTAAATTGGAAAGTGGCATTGACATTAATGAAGAAGTTGAATTTGTAAATACATGAGAGTGGATAAGATAAAGTCGGAAACCCCAACAACATAATTAATCCATACATCATCCACCTGTGTAGTTTTGTGGTCAATTGATGACACTTGCATACATGTTTATTTTCTGTTTTGCATTTTAAAACCAAATTTTTGTTCACAAGTCTTAAATAATCAACAAATCATATGACTGTCTAGGCCAACGAGTCTCTTTCGAAAATGATACTTGGTCTTACCATTTTATATTACTTGATACGATTCGGTACACTTTCCGAAGTCTTAACAAGTTTTTGGTGCCGTTGCCGGGGACTCGTGGTATAACTATTCCATTATGTGATTCTTAACTCATTAGACTTTATCTTTCTAAAAAAAATATATCTTTTACTATTTTTTATTTTTTGGGCAAATTGTGTACTCTAGTGCAATGTTCTTTAGTGTATGCAGGATAAACGTTGTACTAGGAGCATGTTGACTCACTGGCAAGCGTACCAGATCATTTCAAGTAATAAAATCGGTAGAAATCAATATCGTTCTCTCCCAAAGGACTCATGGCCTTATCGTTCGTGTGAATCAAAATAATAAGACTTGTAAAGGAATAAAATTAATTGTTGTGGATGCAAGAGCAGAAAATAAACATGCAATGAGTTTGATTCAATTGACGGAAAAGAGTATGGATGAGTGGAGTTGTTGGGGGTTTACAATTTCATCTTATCTACTCCTCTTGTTTAATTTGCTTTATTATCTGATTGTTATGCACACTTTCTTGGCCTACCCTTAGCCTGATCCCTCGGCGAAAAGAGCCTATTACTAATTATCGACTTGCTATCCCTAGCCTCCCCTAACAACTAGCAATGAATTACCGAACAGAAGCAAAAACAATTGACCGTCCTACCTCCCTATCCTTAGGTGGTATTTCATTGATCAAGGAATTTCCCCCAGTTCATGACAGTGTCGTACGTTTTCGTATCAGTAAAGACAAACAACAATTATCGAATGAGTTAAACGATAAAAGCTTTAAGCGCAGAAGAGAAACCCAACAATCAATAAACAAAGCATATGACAATCATATAATTAAACAAGAGTTTTAATAAAAGAGAGTTTCAAAAGATTACATTGTTCCCCCAACAACAAAAGGGTTTAGTTCACCATTGTCATGGTGAACCAAGATGAAAATAATGGAAGAAATGGAAAACAAACCCTAGAAAATATGAAAAGGAGCCTAAGCATCCAAGAGATCCTTTCCAGAAAGTGAAAAGTAGGTCTGGCCGCCCTCCTTTGTCAAAAGAATGAGAATAAAGTCGCAACAGGGCTATTTATAGCTGATGAACACATCAAAAAACAGGCCCAAGCCCAATAGTCCACCGCCTAGCGTCACACTTATGCCGTCCGGCGGTTTGCCTCTTGCCGCAAAACCGCCCGGCGGTAGGGGTCCACCGCTCGGCGGTTTACGTTGTACCGTAAATCCGTCAGGCGTCACCGCCAGGGTGCCACTCCTCGCGTCAGGCCACCCGGCGGTGCACTTTTGCCGCCGAGCGGTTCCTAGACTCTCCTTTTCTTGATTTTCTTCCTCTGTCCTGAGTCTAAGACCTTCATCTCTGCCTCCATTCTTCACTTTCATCAAAATTGCTGCAAAACAATGCAAAACAAGCATAATATCGCTAAAAACAACTTTTGACTCTCGACTGACTCATTTACTAAGTTTTGCTTGATTCTAAGCTCATTCTAAGCAGTAAAGGGAGTAATTTGGTCTAAAATAGCATATGAAAATAACGGTTTTTCAACCGTTATCAGAGCACAAGATCATCAGGACCTTTCTTTTTAGGTTTGGAAGTAGAGAAGACTACCAGTAATAGATAAATAAAATAAATAATGAAGAAGGCATATAAGAAAGGAGAATTGGTTCACCAACACCCTGATGTGAAAAGTGATGAACCCAAACCTAACACATGGTGAAATTTAAGAATATGTTATAGGTTGTCAAGACTATCAAAGCAAACAGAGTTCTTGAGATTGAGGCTCCTAATTCTAGAAGAGTGAAGTTGGTTACAAGAAAATTGGTGAGATTTTGTTGGTGTCATGAAGGAAGGAGGACCGCCAACATCAGAAATCCGGGTTGGGCTTAATTGGGTCAAGCTAGTGACGTTAAAGAAGCGCTTGCTGAGAGGAAACCCAGTTTCTAACTTTTTCTTTTGAATTAATTATTTGTGTGGTTTGGATTTGATTTTTGTTTTGCAGTAATGACAGCATCTACTGATGGATGTTGGACAACATCTACTGAGGGATGCTAGGATGACTCAGATGACAACATTTATTGATGAATGATGCTATGATGAGGACGATGAATGATAAAATCTACTAATGGATGTTAGGTGATTAGGCATCTACTGATGGATGCCGATAAAGATAAGAAAGATTAGCATCTACTGATGGATGCTATGTGATTAGACATCTACTGATGGATGTTACTGACAACATTTACTGATGAATGTTATTAGGTTGAAGTATCTACTGATGAATGTTATTAGATTAAAGTATCTACTGATTCAGTTGAGAGTCAAAAGCTATTTTTAGCGATATTATGCTTGTTTAGTAGCAATTTTGATGGACGTGAAGAATGGAGGTGAAGATAAAGGCCTTAGACTCAAGACAGAAGAAGAAAATCAAGAAAAAAAGAGTTTAGGAACCGCCTAGCAGTAGAAATACACCGCTGGGCGGCCAAATGCGAGGAGATGGCACCATGGCAGGGACGCCTGGCGGTTTTGTGATAAGAGGCAAACCGCCGGGCAGTGGACCCCTAACGCCGGGCGGTAGAGCGATAAGAGGCAAACCGCCGGGCGGCATAACTGTGACGCCGGGCGGTTGACTGTTGGGCTTGGGCCTGTTTTTTGTGACGCTCCTCAACTATAAATAGCCCTGTTGCGATTTCATTCTCATTCTTTTAACAGAAGAGGGTGGCCAGACCTAATTCTCACTCTCTGGAGAAGATCTCTTGGATGCTTAGGCTCGTTTTCATACTATCTAGGGTTTGCTCTTCCATTCTTCCATTATTTTCATCTTGGTTCACCTTGACAATGGTGAACTAAACCCTTTTGTTGTTGGGGGAAACAATGTAATCTTTTGAAACTCTCTTTTATTGAAACTCTTGTTTATTTATATGATTTTCATATGCTTTGATTATCAATTGTTGGGTTCTTATCTGTGCTTAAAGCTTTTATGGTTTAACTCATTCTATAACTGTTGTTTGTCTCTATTGATACGGGAACGTACAGTAATGTCATGAACTGGTGAGTAATTCCTTGGTTAAGTAATACCACCTAGCGATAGGGAGGTAGGACGATCAATTGTTTTTGCTTCTGTTCGGTAATGCATTGATAGTTACTAGGGGAGGCTAGGGATAGGAAGCCGGTAATTAGTAATAGGCTATTATCGTCGAGGGATCGGGCTAAGGGTAGGCCAAGAAAGTTTGTATAACAATGAGAAAACAAAGCAATTTAAACAAGAGGAGTAGATAAGAGAGGGCGGATAAGATGAAACTTTAAACCCTCAACAACTTCATTCATCCACAGTCTTTTTCGTCAACTGAATCAACACATTGCATGTTTATTTTCTGTCTTTGCATTCCACACAAATAATTTTTTTCTTTACAAGTCTTATGATTTTAGTTCACACGAAAGATAAGGCCTTTCGAGTCTCTAGGGAAGAACGATATCGGGCTTTACCGATTATATTACTTGGAACGATCTGGTACGCTTGCCAGGGAGTCAATAATTAGTAGGGTATTCGACTGAGAATGACAGGAAAACTATGAATAGGATAAAACACAATCTGTTCTATAAGACTTAGTGATCTAACATTTTCATTGTCCTGTTTCAGAGTGAATTTTGAGTTTTGGATGCTCCAAGAATTCTCCAAGAAGATGGTGGTGATCTTTCTTGAGAGAGATTCAGATTGAGGAGCCAATTGCGCATACTGTTTGATCAACATCTGCACATAGAAGGTGCTTCTAATTTGATCTTGAAGGCTTGGCATCCTGTAAAGACTGTTGCATTTGATTGAAGGCTGGGCAACCTGAGAAGTGTGCTGTGATAGGCTTGGAAACCTGTGAAGTGTGCTGTTATAGGCTTCGAATCCTGTGAAGAGTGTTGGTGACACGTTAAGGATTGTTCAACGTGGGTGCCGATTGCAGGAGAGGGGATTCTTGCTGGAATTCTGGTTTTTGTGTGTAGCTATATTTGGTTTTGGGTTAGAGATGAGATTTATATTTTTGCGTGGTGCTTCTATAAATTCCTTGTTGTAAAAACCGCAACCATTATAGTGCACTGGATGTAGGCATTGTTGGCCGAACCAGTATAAAAATTAGTGTTTGATTTTCTCTATCCCTGCACTCTTTATTTCAGTCGACTTTATATTTAGAGCAGTCAACTTCGTTTTTCCACTGCATTAAGATTTTCATTACTTGCATTTCAAGCAAAGATCAAAAGCTTTGAATTTTCATATCAAGATTGCGAAAGGATTTTGTTTTTGAACTAACACCAATTCACCCCCCCTCTTGGTGTAAATTGAAGCCAACATGTTTCCTAACAAAATGAAAGGAAAAATTAATTTGTGCGACATTGTGATAGCAGAGTGAAAGACACCAACACTTCACTATACACCTTTGAGCTAAGTGATACACTTTTGAGTGCTTGAGTGAAACACTTCCCTTGGTGAGGAGTAGTTCTTTGAATTTCTGATTGCATCTTTGTTTGGTTGATTGATCATTCTTAAGGATAAAACCTGCTGAAAATGTATGAGCATCACATTGATTTTGATTGAATTAAGGCATTTGTATATCTTGACTGAGATCCTTATGCTGAATTGATAAAAGTGATTTCTTGTCTTGGAAGGAAAAAGTTTTTGAAAAATGTTGAGTCATTGTAGTGGTTGTTCTAAAAAGCTGAGTTAAATCCTGTTTTGCTTGAGGACAAGCAAAGTTCTAAGTTTGGGGTTGTCGCAACCGGAAAATCGCGACGGGACGACGATCCAAAAAGAAACGAAACGATTTTGAAAAGAGGTTTTGGAGTCGCCACCATAGTTTATTCTGGAAAACTATGGAAAAAACCATAAAGAAAAAACACGGTCCACAAAAACCAAAGATTGGGTTCGGGAGTCGGTTACATGTAGGGAAGGTGTTAGCACTCTACAACGCCTGCCCGAAGGCAATACCTTTAATTAAATACGCGAATAAAGATGTGGTTTGCAAAATGTTTAACTATCCCAAGAACAACAATATAAAGAAACAAAAATATTTTTTAGGTTTTTGGGCCCGACAACGATTGACCTTGCTCCTACGTATTCTCATTCAAAATGAGAAATCAGGGTTACGTAGTTCTTTGTGAAAGGCTGTTTGTGTTTTGAAAAATGATGTTTTGTATTTTGGATATTTTTATGTAAAAAGAAAAGGTTCTCAGCACGAGGACGATGTGTGCGATCACACACTGCTTAAACCTTCAAAACAATTTTTATTGATTTTTATAAAAGGAAGAAAAGGTCTCAGCACGAGGACGATGCGTGCGATCACACATGTGCTTAAACCTTTAAAACAATTTTTAATATTATTTTAAAAGGAGAAAAAGGTCTTAGCGTGAGGCTGATGCGAATGATCGCACACACGCTTAAACCTTTAAAATATTTTTGGATTATTTTTTGTAAAAGGGAAAAAGGTCTTAGTGCGAGGCTGATGCGAATGATCGCACACACGCTTAAACCTTTAAAATATTTTTGTTATTTTTGTAACAACGGAAAAAAGGTCTTAGCGCGAGGCTGATGCGAATGATCGCACACACTCTTAAACCTTTAAAATATTTTTGTTATTTTGTAAAAGGGAAAAAGGTCTTAATGCGAGGCTGATGCGAATGATCGCACACCCGTTTAAACCTTTAAAAGATTTTTGTTATTTTGTAAAAGGGAAAAAGGTCTTAGCGCGAGGCTGATGCGAATGATTGCACACACGCTTAAACCTTTAACATATTTTTGTTATTTTTTTTTTTTAACATTATTATTTGTTTTATGATTTTTATATTTTTTATTTTAACAAACAAACAATAATAAAACAAATTCTAACGTTAAAAAGTAAAATCAAAGACAATAAATAAAAAAATAAAAACCTTACAGACCAAATAATTCCAATAAGAATAGGGTGTAGAGGTAAAACCAGGGGTGCAATGCAAAATTTATTGGCCTCTATGATCCAGCCCAAATACGGAGGTGCAACAGTGAAGTTTGGAGGTGACATGTAGTAATTGCTTGGTCAGGCACAATGACGGGGATGCAAGGTGGAATAGTGCAGGTGCAACTTGAAATATCGTGTTCCAGCCCAAACCTCCTCTTTTGTTTACAGAAAGAGAGTAGGGTGTGAAAATGAAAATAGGGGTGTATTATTGTTTTATACAGCCCAGCACCGGCCCAAGCTTATCACCCAGTCAGAACCCTAGGGTTTTCTCACCCCCAAAACCTGAAAGCAGCCTCTCATTTGCAAAATCCAGAGACCCAAAGTGTCTCATCTCTCCAACACAAACTTCAGACTCCAAGCTCTCCCACGCACACCTCCAAACGAAAATCATCTGTCACCATTTCCGGCTGGCCAGCCACCGTGCCGGCCCTCCGACTCCGCTCAAAATATCACAGGCGACAACAACTGCCACCGGAACCAAGGCCGGCCACCAGCGTCACTGTCTTCTCCCTACCTTCTCGCTCGAGATACAAGACGATCTCACCTTCCTCCGTCTCTCTCGCCCTCGACTGGCTACCGCGCCGACACCTACTCCAGTCTCGACGTCGTCGCACACTTTTCCTCTTGGCGCGAGGTTAGACTCACTACCAATTGCAGCGCTAGCCAAAGTTGGGTTCTGCTCCAATTTTCTTCTTCTTGGCTTCAACTAATTACAACCTCTCGATATCGGATTCCACCTTGGTGGAGACAGAGATCTCGTTGAAAATTTGGTTTGGCTTTTTATTTGAGTTATGAAACTGAGAATTGAGATTGCAAATTCGGAATGGGATCTCTCACAACGCCGCTGCCCCATGATGGAAGGATCCATGAACATCACCAGGAATCACCATTGCTAAAGTCGTTGAATCTCTTGTTCCATTTTCCTTTTCGACCTTGGTTTCAATCTTGGCTGTCCTTGATTGAATTTGGTTTGTATGGTATTGGTTGACGAATCAATGCGTGGGAGAAAGGTGGGTGAGAAGAAACTCTGGGGAGGATGAAGAGCGTGGTGCTTGTTAGGGTGGTTACGGGTATGATGTGTGTGTGACAAAGCCAGAGTGATGGGTGTGTGATGATAGACCATCCAAAGCGTGTAGAGTGATATGCGTTTTTGTTCCTCCCTCACTTGTTCTTTGTTTTTTTTTTGAATGCAGGGAAAATAGTATGATAAGGAGGATGGCAATGGAGATGAAGATGGTGGAAGATGAAGATGAGGGACATGGGTTGGCGGTATTGATAGAGAATAGAGAGGTCGAAAGAGATGAAGCTATTTCCTGTATAGAACAATCATGGATAATAGGGATTTTTGGAGAGGAATGGTGTTGGAAGGGTAGAGGTGTGATGTGTGTGTCTCTATAAATGGAAGAGGTAGTGAGTGAGTGTGTTTGGTAATGGTAAGTGTTGATGAAGATGGGAGAGTGACGTGTTTATGGTCGAAGGGAAATTGATGAGAGGAAGGATGAATTTCTGTATTATGGTGATGAGGGGTTGAACATACTGAGAGAATGAGGTTGGGTGATTACGGGTTGGGGGGCTGCAGAGGGTTGGAGCCTCTCTTGCCATTCAGATGTGTTAGCATGATGATGATAGAAACGTGTAGAGGTGGAGGTCATGAAGTGGGCGAGTGGGTGAATGATGAGATTGAGAGCCACCAAAATGAATGTGTATGATGGAGGAAGATAATGAAAATAATCAGAGGTGAGTGATGGATTACGGGTGTGTGTGGTGAATCTCTTTTGGTTAGAGGTGATCCTCAATTGTTGATAGTGGATCAATGGGGTCCAAAACCAGAGGAATCGATGAGGTAATGAAGTAGTGGTGAGCCCATGGAGATTCTCTTCTCTTTCACACACATAATCATGGAAAATGGAGAAGAGGGTGGGAGCAGAGGATTGAAGTATCTGCTATGCGTCATGCCCCCCATTCTGTTACGTTGTGTAGTGTCCAGTACAATCAAAAGTGTCCATGAATTTGTTGGGGTCGAACAGAGTAGTGGAGAGCCTTGGCCGTGTTGATGGTTGTCCCCTATTGTCGTTTTCTCTCTTTTTTCTTTTTTTTTCTTATTTTTATAGAAAATCAAATTAAATAATAAAAGCAAAAACACTAAACAAATACTAAATAAAAGGTAAAAATAATGAAACTAAAATAAAATAAAAATGAAAATAAAAATAAGATGAAAATGAAAACAAGTTTTACTATTTAATCACCTGGACGAAATTAGGTGTTGACAGCTACCCCTCTTTACTTAGATTTACTGGATAATATGAAAATTTGACATTTTCGTATTATTTGAGTAAAAGCTAAGTAAAGATAGAAACACTAATTTCGTCTGGGTTTCAAAAAAAAAGAAAAAAAAAGAAAGAGAACAAAAATGAAACAATTCACAACCAAATGACCATTGCCTCGCAGAGGGCCAAATCGATAGAACAAAAATTTAAATCCGACCATTGCCAAGCAAAGGGCCGATAACAGAAAATTAAAACCTGGAGTTGACCATTGTCTCGCAGAGGGCCAAACTCACATAACAGAAATTTAAATCCGACCATTGCCAAGCAGAGGGCCGATAACAGAAAACAAAAACCTGGATTTGACCATTGCCTCGCAGAGCGCCAAAATCACAAAACAGAAATTTAAATCCGACCATTGCCAAGCAGAGGGCCGATAACAGAAAATTAAAACCTGGACTTGACCATTGTCTCGCAGAGGGCCAAACTCGCGGAACAGAAATTTAAATCCGACCATTGCCAAGCAGAGGGCCGATAACAGAAAAATAAAACCTGGATTTGACCATTGCCTCGTAGAGGGCCAAACTCAGAACAGAAATTTAAATCCGACCATTGCCAAGCAGAGGGCCGATAACAGAAAATTAAAACCTGGATTTGACCATTGCCTCGCAGAGGGCCAAACTCACAGAACAAAAATTTAAATCCGACCATTGACAAGCAGAGGGCCGATAACAGAAAACTAAAACCTAGATTTGACCATTGCCTCGCAGAGGGCCAAACTCAGAACAGAAATTCAAATTCGACCATTGCCAAGCAGAGGGCCGATAGCAAAAATTAAAGATGTCAGAGAAAACTGGGCTGTTGAGAAATGAGGTGTGCAAACCTCGTGGAGGGTGTACCAACCCTACAGATGAATGATATGAGGTGTACAAACCTCGTGGAGGGTGTACTAACCCTAAGGATGAATGATGTGAGGTTTACAAACCTCGTGAAGGGTGTACCAACCCTACGGATGAATGATGTGAGGTGTACAAAGCTCGTGGAGGGTGTACCAACCCTACGGATGAATGATGTGAGGTGTACAAACCTCGTGGAGGGTGTACCAACCCTACGGATGAATGTTGTGAGGTGTACAAACCTCGTGGAAAGGGTGTACCAACCTCGTGAAATGGGTGTACCAACCCTATGGATGAATGTAATGATGTGATTGTTGGGTTCGACCATTGTCTTACAGAGGGCCGAGACAAACGGAAAAGCTTGAGCTTAGGGTGTCAGGCGAACTGGGCTTCTGTGGGCTAGGTTAAATCGGGCCCTTGAAATTTTGAAATTTGTAACCTGTTGAAATGTTTTTGTAATTTTTGACAAAAATTTGATTTTTGAAAAGCAACAAGGAGTTAAAACGCTTCATGACAAAGTATTAAAATCTTGATGCAAGATCAGAGTATCAAAACCCCAATATGAGAGAAAAACTTGATCAATGAGAAACCATATGGCTTGAATGAGAAAATCTAAATGTTATTCTTCTTGTATTTTTGAAAAAGGATTTGACAACCATCATATGAATGAAGAGGGAAAAAATTTCTTTTTGATGAATGGATGCACATGTGAAAAACATTTGCCTTGCTAAACAATTTTTTTTTTGAGTCAGTCGTCTTACTTGCAATCATCATCAAACTGATCCTTATTTCAATGTTTTGTGAAAACTGAGGAGTGTCATACATCCGAGGTTTAATGTTAGATATGATTATATGTTTGACTTTCTCTTTCTTGACATCAGTGCACACATGCTTGAATTTATTGGCAGGAGGATGGTTTTGAAGAGAATGAGAGTTGTTTAGAATTTTTTTTTGGCTGGGACAAGCACGTGGCACTACAATCCTCAAAGGAAATGTAATATGTGAGTGTCAAGACAAACACGATACATCAAAATTTTGCCCTGGTCTGGTGTTTGGAAAAACGAGCTGGGGTTTGGATCCATGAAAATTAGGGTGAAATGTCAAGGGAGACCTGTAAAGCTGCCCCAGTCTTGAGATTATAGGTTGAAGAATTTTAGGGCGAAGACGCGTGGTGAGATCCACAAGGCTGCCCTAGTTTTTCTTTGCATAGGGTTTTATTTGGAAGAAGTGGTGGGCATGAAAAGGATTTGCTAACAAGGATGACCCCAATTGGTTTGATTTTCTTTTGCATGGTGCCGGCTAGTTGGCAGGAAGATCCCCTCTTCCTGAGACATACTTCTTCTTTTTTATTCATTTGGAACACTTTGTTTATATATATATATATATATACATATATATATATATATATATATATATATATATATATATTTTTTTTTTTTTTTTTACGACAAGTTGAAAGTCATTTCGCCTCATCGCAAAATTAAGCTTTATGAAAATTTGAGCAATCATTATTCAATCTGTATGGACTTTATTAGGCTTGTAACGTGGCTATGGGCTAAAAGGTATTGAAAGAAAGGATATAAAGGCCCAAATAACTATTTGTCGATTCTATTTTTTAAAGCAAGGGTTATTATTTAGGCATTGTATCAACTATATGACTTTTTGAGCACTTTGTTTTTTCCTAGAACTTTGGTTTTCATTCTTTTTGCTCAACATCACCTTGTGACTTTTTTGTTGTTCTTTTTGTTTTTCTTTTGTTTTTTTATTCACTCTTCTTGATGAATTCTCTTTGTTTGATCATGAGTGCTCCTCATTTGCATCATGAGTTGACTCCTACCTAATGACAACCCTTGCTTGGGGATAATTTTGAAAAAGAAATTATTTTTGGCACAAACGGGGTGACAATGGATATATTTTTTTGTTTTTAGATAAAGACAAGAAGGCCACACATCATTTTGAAGTCTGATTGCTTTACTTTCAAAAGGTTAATTTTGCGACTAGATGACCTCAACATTAGTCATTTTTCTTCTTCTTTTGTTTTTTTCTTCCTAGACCGCCTTTTCGGGTTTTCAATCTAGTGGACTTATTTTTTATTTTATTTTTTTTATTATTATTTTTTTTATCTCAATGGATTCAGGGATCATCCTACTAGCGCAAGCAAGAAATCTTTTGGCTAGGTCAATCTGCCCTAGTGTGAAGGTTTTTGTTACTGAGGGCAGTGACAATGTTTGTTGGAGAAGAACCTTTGTTTTGAAAAAGTGAAGGGTGAAGGTTTTCAAGCAATATGCGCACAAATGTCTCGAGAAAAACGTCAAATCTTTATTTTTGATTAAACATTCGACCTCGGAAAAGTTTGACACTACGACTTTTGTTTTTTATTTATCATTTTTCCTTTCTTTTTGCTATTTTCAGAAGACAAGAGTTTGACAATTTGCAAGAAAGACAAGCGATCCAAGATTGCCTTCATTTTTTGTTTTTTCAATTTCTTTATCTTTTTTTTTCACAATAACCTTTCAGGACTCGATTTCCAGCAATACCCGGAGAAACCCTGTAGTGAATATTTGCATTGCAAGTCATGGATGACATCGCGATATCAATGAGCATACTTCCTCGGCAAGACGCTTCACAACATTTAAATTCATTCGTGCAACAACTTATGCATCTTTATGTGGCTCTAAAGCCCATTTCATTTATTCATGATGTCTGTGGAGACATTCTCAAGGCCTGCCTTGGTGTTGGGTTGACTTTTTTCAAACATTAACTATCTCGAATCAATCACAAGTTGCATTTGAGCTTGAACACCCAACATTTTTTATGGAACGATCGATAGCCTCTTCGTGGTAACCACCTTTGCATCATGAGACTTGAGGTATTGAGGCTTTACAGGCTTCATGTAACAATTAGAGGCAAGGCCTTTTTTTAGCAGACTTGGAAGAAACATTGCATAAGTCATATGGATAGGAGTGAAACTCGCAGGCTTTTCTCTTAATCAAACATTTTTCTGCCCGACGGCTTAGTGGGAAATTGAGTTTGGGTCAAGTGCCCCATTGGTCTTGCAACTATTTCAAATGGAGGGTAGGCCAACGGGATTTGAGCAATAGGAGGTGATTGAACTCTTTCCTTTTTTCTCTTCCCAAGCTTAAACCCAAACTCATTCATATTTGTTTTCATGGTAGGACCTTGTGCAATCTTTCCCGTCCTCACATCAATTTCAATTCTTTATCTAATTATTACCAAGTTTGCAATGTTTAAAGAAACACTACGCACCATACGCTCGTAGAAGGGTGCTTGCAGAGTATTTAGGAATGTGTCAACCATCTCGTTATCACTCATAAGAGACTTTCCTTGAGCAACATTCTTTCCGCCTTTGGGTACACTCTTTGAATGATTTTGACTCCTTTTTCACCATACTTTATAGTTGCAATCTATGAGATGTCACATCCGTGTTATATTTGAAATGCTTCAAGAAAGCATCCACCAGATCCTCCCAAGACTAGATACACTAAGGTTTAAGGTGAGTGCCCCAATTAGTGTCATGCCAACCAATCTAACTTGGAAGAAATGAAGTAGAAACTTTTCATCACATGCATGAACAACCATTTTCTTGCCATACACCATGAGATAAGTTTAAAGACCAAATGGTCTCTCTATATTTCACAAATTTGGGCAATTTAAACTTTGAAAGTATCATCACTTCCGGGATAACGCAAGCCTTGCAACATTTTCAAACTCAGCACTTCATTCACCTTCTATGGTTGTCATTTTTTTTCAACATTTCAAATTTACCCTTGTCAACCTCAACATCCATTGGTGTACAACATGGAAAGAAAATTTCAACTCAGATTGCCTTGTCATCGTCGTGCTCATCATACTTGGCTGAATCCTTTTTATAGGGACCATGAAAATGGTTGCCCTAAACCTGCTTTCTCCTTCAACTGCATTATTCTCAGCCTTTTAAGTGTAAACTTGCCCCAGTTCTACTCCATGGGTGAAGTGTAATATAGGGGAAGAGGCTATATGAGAGGAAGTTTTGAGTCCCTCAAACCCTCTATTGTGGTTGGGGTACACACTAATATCCAGGGTTTTGCAAGGCATTCAGAACCTCTAGGGTTCGGCTCATTTGCTCCTTCAATTGTTGGACATCGACTTTCATCTCTTCTTCCACTTCACCTTGGTTCTCCAAGATTTGGTAACTGGTTCAAGTCCTTTAGGGTATCTTGGTTTTCTTTTTATTTTAATTTCTATTTTTTGTAATTTTATTAGATGAAACACATTAGAAGAAGAAAATAAAAATGAAGACAATGGAAAGACAACTATTCTAATCAGAAACTATAAAGCTGTGAAAAGATTGCCCCGGTATAATTTGGAAATTAACACAAGACTGAGTCAATAGGGTGGTTCATCATTCAAAAGTTCCCAAAATGTGAGTCAGGAAGTCTTGGTCAACTGTCTTGGGCCTTGGCCATCACATTCTTCATTTCTCCAATCGGCACTTGCAGCAATTGAGGAAAGTTTCAACCCCTTTAAGTAGGTTAAATATCAGCACTGCAAATTCAGCATCAGCTAAAAGCTTAGGGATGTCTTCACTAACCTCATTGGCAAGGGAAGCTAGTTGTGAGAGGCTTCACTTTCAATTCGCCCTTGTTCAACAATATGCTTATTCATCTGAATTATCAATTCTTGATGCCAACATTCCTTCTTCAATTTTTCGCTACCGCTTTCGTCTACTGCTCAACATTATGAAAGTGCTTTTCACAATTTAGGTCGGGGGAAATTAACCTGAATGACAACCTTGACTAGCAACTTGATTATCTCAGCGTTCTTTGTGATCCGTTGGCGAAAGGAATTCTTCATTAACAACCCATGATCTTAGGTCTCTCTCCAAGCGAACAGTGTTGCCCCAAGTATCACTAACATGAAACATTTCAATAAAGGTTCCTTCCTCAGAAGGTATGCAATGTGGCAAGAGATGCAGGTGTTGATGACCCTCTCATAGGATACCCAAAATTTTTTTTGTTTTGTTTTTTTTGTTTTTTTTTGTTCTTTTTTTGTTTTTTTTTGTTTGTTTTTTTGTTTGTTTTTTTTTTGGCACACACTCAACAATGGATACCCATGAGGGGGACATTAGGGTAACTCCCGCAACGGCGTGCGATACATGATATTTGCCACCAAGAGACATGCCATTTAAACTTTTCCTTTTCCGAGCCTGCACAGAGATGCACTCATTCATTTGTCCCTTTCATCTTTGGTATACATTGCAGTAGTTCACCCAGGGAACATGTAGCATTCAAAGCAACCTAACTCGTGCAAGAGATGAATCATGGATACGACACCAGTAAACAACATAATATCTTCCTTGTCTTTGGCTCATACCATTGACTAAGGGGTCCCACAAGCTTCGGCTAGGACGACCAAGACTGGATTCACAAAGCAAACTTGTTATCCTGTAAATGCATTCATTGCGGCATAGTCAACAAAATCCCTTGTATTAGGAAGGAGCATGACACCATAGAAGATAAGAGCTAGTACATTCATGAATGTTTCCCACTTTTCCTTCTTGGTTAATCAATGCAAAAACCACTTTAGGCATCCTTGAGCTAGTATGAATTCACTTTCCAACTTTATAGGATGCATTTTTGTGATTCTCGTTATCTGCAAGACAGGGGTATATTGCCCAAGGTGATTGCTTGGATCTTTGCCCTCAAGAAATACATCTAAGATCAACTCAAATTCTTCTATCGTAGGCATCAATTAGAAATGGGTCATACTGTTGGGCTGAAACAATAATTGTTGTTGCCCGGACCTCCACCTCCAACAAGATCAACAAATCCTCACACTCCTGCTTGAATGCATCTTTCTGGGTCATCAATTTTTTCACCAAATCCCTCAAATGACCGATACCGCCCCCTTGGCTTCAATGTGTAACCTTTCATCAAAATGTATGAACTCAAATGCCCCTTGACTCAAAATCCGATGTTAATTTCCATTTTAACCACAAATTTATAATTTCCTGACTAGAATCCATAAAAAGTGACAAGACCATGAAAAAACATGAGCAACAAAGAAAGAAAGAAAAAAAAGAATGTAGTGATATGTACAAGGTGTGAAATTTTATTAAGCAGAAATGAGGATTATAGGACTGCACACATCTCCCTTTGTGCCCTAGAGTAGGTTCACTGCTTCGGATTTACGGTCAAATATATGTAATCTCACCAGGATGGTTCCCTGAACCTAAAGGTCAAAGGTCACTAGAGCTATGGCCCCCTTCAACTAGATGAGGAGACACAAGTGAAGAGAACAGACTCTAGTTGGAGTTCTCACGATAGCCAAACAGGAAGTACATCCTAGAGTGACACCGCTACACAACTCCTCTAATTCTAAGTTACACTCAGACCCAGGTATAGGGCCCCACTCAATAGATGCACAAAGTGTGTGTATGAAGGGAGAATGCGAATGCAAACCCAAACCCTCACCTACAAAACAGCCAGAAAAACTCCCAGGCAGATATAACATGTTTTCTACCCTAGGGTTCAATATATACAACAATTATTGCAATTATTTCGAACATAAATAAAGAAAAGGGGAAGAAAAACATAAAAAAAAACCACATCGAATTAGCGCATCTAATTAAATGACTCGACTCTCTAAAATCCCCAGTGGAGTCGCCAACTGTCGCAACCAAAAAAT
The DNA here is from genome assembly GCA_036885675.1 of Vigna mungo. Classification (NCBI taxonomy): domain Eukaryota; kingdom Viridiplantae; phylum Streptophyta; class Magnoliopsida; order Fabales; family Fabaceae; genus Vigna; species Vigna mungo. The sequence goes on from CP144694.1 coordinate 7,886,780, forward strand.
CGCGACGGGACGACGATCCAAAAAGAAACGAAACGATTTTGAAAAAGAGATTTTGGAGTCGCCACCATAGTTTATTCTGGAAAACTAAGGAAAAAACCATAAAGAAAAGACACGGTCCACAAAAACCAAAGATTGGGTTCGGGAGTCGGTTACGTGTAGGGAAGGTGTTTTCACCTACAACGCCTGCCCGAATGAGTACCTTTAATTAAATACGCGAATAAAGATGCGGTTTGCAAAATGTTTAACTATCCCAAGAACAACAATACAAAGAAACAGAACTATTTTTTAGGTTTTTGGGCCCGACAAGGATTGACCTTGCTCCTACGTATTCTCATTCAAAATGAGAAATCAGGGTTACGTAGTTCTTTGTGAAAGGTTGTTTGTGTTTTGAAAAATGATGTTTTGTATTTTGGATATTTTTATGTAAAAAAGAAAAGGTTCTCAACACGAGGACGATGCGTGCGATCACACACGTGCTTAAACCTTCAAAACAATTTTTATTGATTTTTATAAAAGGAAGAAAAGGTCTCAGCACGAGGACGATGCGTGCGATCACGCACGTGCTTAAACCTTTAAAACAATTTTTGATATTATTTTAAAAGGAGAAAAAGGTCTTAGCGTGAGGCTGATGCGAATGATCGCACACACGCTTAAACCTTTAAAATATTTTGGGACTGTTTTTTCTAAAAGGGAAAAAGGTCTTAGCGCGAGACTGATGCGAATGATCGCACACACGCTTAAACCTTTAAAATATTTTTGTTATTTTTGTAACAAGGGAAAAATGGTCTTAGCGCGAGGCTGATGCGAATGATCGCACACACACTTAAACCTTTAAAATACTTTTGTTATTTTGTAAAAGGGAAAAAGGTCTTAGCGCGAGGCTGATGCGAATGATCGCAAACACGCTTAAACCTTTAACATATTTTTGTTATTTATTATTTTTTTTACATTATTATGTTTTTTATGATTTTTATATTTTTTATTTTAACAAACAAACAATAATAAAACAAATTCTAACGCTAAAAAGTAAAATCAAAGACAATAAATAAAAAAATAAAAACCTTACAAACCAAATAAGCCCAATAAGAATAGGGTGTAGAGGTAAAACCAGGGGTGCAACGCAAAATTTATTGGCCTCTATGATCTAGCCCAAATACGGAGGTCCAGCAGTGAAGTTTGGAGGTGACATGTAGTAGTTGCTTGGTCAGGCCCAAAGACGGGGGTGCAAGGTGGAACAGTGCAGGTGCAACTTGAAATATCGTGTTCCAGCCCAAACCTCCTCTTTTGTTTACAGAAAGAGAGTGGGGTGTGAAAATGAAAATAGGGGTGTATTATTGTTTTATACAGCCCAACGCCGGCCCAAGCTTATCACCTAGTCAGAACCCTAGGGTTTTCTCACCCCCCAAACCTGAAAGCAGCCTCTCATTTGCAAAATCCAGAGACCCAAAGTGTCTCATCTCTCCAACACAAACTTCAGACTCCAAGCTCTCCCACACACACCTCCAAACGAAAATCATCCGTCGCCATCTCCGGTCGGCCAGCCACCGTGCCGGCCCTCCGACTCCGCTCAAAATATCACAGGCGACAGCAACCGCCACCGGAACCAAGGCCGGCCACCAGCGTCACTGTCTTCTCCCTACCTTCTCACTCGAGATACAAGACGATCTCACCTCTCTCCGTCACTCTCGCCCTGGACTAGCTACCGCGCCGACACTTGCTCCAGTCTCGACGTCGTCGCACACTTTTCCTCTTGGCACGAGGTTAGACTCACTACCAACTGCAGCGCTAGCCAGAGTTGGGTTCTGCTCCAATTTTCTTCTTCTCGACTTCAACTAATTACAACCTCTCGATATCGGATTCCTCCTTGGTGGAGACAGAGATCTCGTTGACACTTTGTTTTGGCTTTTTATTTGAGTTGTGAAACTGAGAATTGAGATTGCAAATTCGGAATGGGATCTCTCGCAACGCCGCTGCCCCATGATGGAAGGATCCATGAACATCACTAGGAATCACCATTGCTAAAGTCGCTGAATCTCTTGTTCCATTTTCCTTTTCGAACTTGGTTTCAATCTTGGTTGTCCTTCATTGAATTTGGTTTGTATGGTATTGGTTGACGAATCAATGCGTGGGAGAAAGGTGGGTGAGAAAAAACTCTGGGGAGGATGAAGAGCGTGGTGCTTGTTAGGGTGGTTACAGGTATGCTGTGTGTGACAAAGCCAGAGTGATGGGTGTGTGATGATAAACCATCCAAAGCGTGTAGAGTGATATGCATTTCTGTTCCTCCCTCACTTGTTCTTTGTTTTTGTTTTGAATGCAGGGAAAATAATATGATAAGGAGGATGGCAATGGAGATGAAGATGGTGGAAGATGAAGATGAGGGACATGGGTTGGCGGTATTGATAGAGAACAAAGAGGTCGAAAGAGATGAAGGTATTTCTTGTATAGAACAATCATGGATAATAGGGATTTTTGGAGAGGAATGGTGTTGGAAGGGTAGAGGCGTGATGTGTGTGTCTCTATAAATGGAAGAGGTAGTGAGTGAGTGTGTTTGGTAATGGTAAGTGTTGATGAAGATGGGAGAGTGACGTGTTTATGGCTGAATGGAAATTGATGAGAGGAAGGATGAATTTCTATATTATGGTGATGAGGGGTTGAACATATTGAGAGAATGAGGTTGGGTGATTACGGGTTGGGGGGCTGTAGAGGGTTGGAGCCTCTCTTGCCATTCAGATGTGTTAGCATGATGATGATAGAAACGTGTAGAGGTGGAGGTCATGAAGTGGGCGAGTGGGTGAATGATGAGATTGAGAGGATTGAAGTATCTGCTATGCGTCATGCCCCCCCCATTCTATTACGTTGTGTAGTGTCTAGTACAATCAAAAGTGTCCATGAATTTGTTGGGGTCGAAGAGAGTAGTGGAGAGCCTTGGCCGTGTTGATGGTTGTCCCCTATTGTTGTTTTCTCTCTTTTTTCTTTTTTCTTTTTTTTATTTTTATAGAAAATCAAATTAAATAATAAAAGCAAAAACACTAAACAAATACTAAATAAAAGGTAAAAATAATGAAACTAAAATAAAATAAAAATGAAAATAAAAATAAGATGAAAATGAAAACAAGTTTTACTATTTAATCACCTGGACGAAATTGGGTGTTGACAGGGGTTGTGATAACGATTAAAAATATCGTTATCTATGATGTGATTTAGATACTAAAAGCACAATTTTTTACTTAGAAACTTGCTTTGACTCATGCTTTTGCATTAAGTTGCATGAAGTATCTGCTATGCGTCATGCCCCCCCCATTCTATTACGTTGTGTAGTGTCTAGTACAATCAAAAGTGTCCATGAATTTGTTGGGGTCGAAGAGAGTAGTGGAGAGCCTTGGCCGTGTTGATGGTTGTCCCCTATTGTTGTTTTCTCTCTTTTTTCTTTTTTCTTTTTTTTATTTTTATAGAAAATCAAATTAAATAATAAAAGCAAAAACACTAAACAAATACTAAATAAAAGGTAAAAATAATGAAACTAAAATAAAATAAAAATGAAAATAAAAATAAGATGAAAATGAAAACAAGTTTTACTATTTAATCACCTGGACGAAATTGGGTGTTGACAGGGGTTGTGATAACGATTAAAAATATCGTTATCTATGATGTGATTTAGATACTAAAAGCACAATTTTTTACTTAGAAACTTGCTTTGACTCATGCTTTTGCATTAAGTTGTGTGAATAAGAGAGTTGAAGTTGATTTCAACGATTTTATGACTAATTCCCCTTCTTTTGGCAGAGAATGAAGTAATACTAGAAGCAGAGATGAAGAGCCAAGTAGATAGAGCTCCGAAAGGCTTGGAAAAGCACCAGAAGGAGAGAAGCACGAAGGTCGGGCGTCCTGTATGGAAGCTTGAGTGTTTGAAATCGACGTCCACCGCCCGGGCGCCCCATCTGGCCGTTGGGGCGGCAAGGTCTCGAAGCTTGGGCGCCCAACACAAGGCCCAAGCCTTACATGAGGTCCTTTCACCGCCCGGGCGCCCTAAGTGGGGTGCTTGAGCGTCGGGTTTCATGGATCAGGCCCAATGTTTGCTCTGTTTCGACTCTATTGGACCGGGCCCTGTTGTGGCTCGTTTCTGACTCTATTTAAAGGACCCTGGGGCTCTAAGTTTGGTATCTTTGGCAGAGAGTAGCATAGCAATACACTCTTTTCCCAATTCTTAGGGATCTCTGTCTTATTCTCTTCCATTGTTCATATAGTTTCTCCATTTCTATGGGGAACTAATTTCTATATGTAGTTGGGGGATGATGTAACCTTGCAAACTCTCATATATTTGACTTGATTCATAATTTCATATGCTTTTTCATTAATTGTTAGAGTAATTTATCTGTTTCAATTCTTGTTGTGTTTAACTCATTCACTAGCATGATTTATGAATTACATGAGTGCCGGGAGGTTCCTTATATTTCAGGTTCTTGTTGAATTACTCGCAAGAGTAATAGTGCTCAGGGATGAGGGTATGAGTCTTGCTCGTCTTTAAGCTCTTGATCTTCACATCTTATTACTAGGAATACTAGGAATTGTATGAACTGGTAATTTGGGACAGACTTATTCGTCGAGGGATCGGGTTTAGGTAATTTAGTGAGTGACGTTAACAGTAATGCATACAGAAGAATTCTTACATACATGAGAAGGAACTTGGTGAAATCTAACCCCAACAACATATTCATCTCATATTAATCAACATTCGTTCATCTTTGTGCTCCTTTGCTATTGATCAATTGCATTCATATTTAATTTTTTGTTTTTGCATTCAAAACCAATGATCTCTTTTTAATTAAGTCTTAATTAATCTTGTTATCACACGACTGTCTAGCGCCGAGAGTCTTCTGGGATATGATACTTGGTCTTACCATTTTATATTACTTGTGCGATTCGGTACACTTGCCGACATCCCAACAAGTTTTTGACGTCGTTCATGCAGTGATCAAAGATTTTGTTGAACAATGGGCCTGGGTTGTGTTTCTTTTTTGATTTCGCTCTATTTAAAGGACCCAAACACCCTAGGTTTTGTATCTTTGGCAGAGGGAGCGCAACAACACACTCTTTCACTCTCTAGAGGCGGATTTGGATGCGAGAGCTTCCATTTTCTACTTTTAGGGTTTTTCTTTCTCATTCTTCTCCATTGTTCATCTAGTTTCACCATGTCTATGGTGAACTAAACTCTATTTGTTGTTGGGGGATGATGTAACCTTGTGAACTCTCATGTATTGGAATTGATTCCTAATAATATATGTTTTTTCATTAATTGTTAGAGTAATTCATCTGTTACAATGCTTGATTTGTTTAACTCATTCATAGCATGATATATGAATTCCATGAGTGTTGGGAGGTTCCTTACAATTCAGGTTCTTTTTGAATTACTCCCAGGAGTAGTATTTCTCAAGGATTAGGGGTATGAGTCTTGGTCGTCTTAAGCTCTTGATCTTCAAAATTAATTACTAGGAATGCTAGGAATTGTATGAACTAGTATTTCTTCGCCGAGGGATCGGGTTTTAAGTGATTTAGTGAGTGACGTTAACATTAATGCATGAGGAAGAATTCTTATATACATGAGAGTGAACTTGGTGAAATCTAACCCCAAAAACATACCCATCTCATATTACAAACAACATTCATTCATCTCTGTGATACTCTGCAATTGATCAAACTGCATTCATATTTAATTTTCTGTCTTTGCATTTGAAACCAATGATCTCGTTTTCTTTAAGTCTTAATTAGTCAAGTTATCACACGACTGTCTAGTGCCGAGAGTCTCTTGGGACACGAGACTTGGTCTTACCTTTTTATAGTACTTGTGCGATTCGATACACTTGTTGATCCATCAACAACAACCAATACAAGCAAAACAAACTAGTCTTAAAGCTAAAGACAAAGTTCTATCAGTGACTAGTCTATCTGATAAAGCTGCCAAGACGGTCAAGAGGAGTCATAGTTGTTGCTTTCCAAAGCTAAAGGAAGATGATGGAGATAAGGAAAAAAAAACTCGTTTACCATGACTCTGTGATGGAAAATTATGAACCTTACCTTGGCAAACCAGTGAAATTCCAGAACAGGTTATGGGTATTCAAGGATATAAAGGCAAATGAAGTTCTTGAGATTGTGGCTCCTTACTCTAGAAGAGTCAAGTTGGTGACAAAAAAGATGTTGAGATTATGTTGGTGTCATGAAAGGAAGAACCACACCAACATTGAAAATCAAACTTGAGCTTAATGATGTCAAGCTAATGACGTTAAAGAAAAGCTTATTGGGAGGCAACCCAACTTTCTAAACTTATATTTTTAATTTATGTTCGTCTTTATGTTAATTAGTAATAGGTTATGATGTACTTGGTTTAAACTTAACTGTGTTGTGATGGTTTGACTATGATATGCTTTATGATGCGTATTGCTTTATGATGTTGATTATATTGATTGATGTTGAGATGATGCATGATGCGTTGATATACAGGTGGTTGCTTACAATATGTGTGAAATAGATGCATGATGTAAACTTGTGATTGTGAAATTAAGCAGGATGTCTATCTATGTTCCAGAACTTGAATTAGCCTGTGTGAGGATTGAACTCCATAGTTTTTTTTTTTTATGAATGATTGCTATTACTTTGAAAGCATGAATGACTTTACCCAAGTTTCTATGATTGAATCACTTGCTTGCTTGTGTCATATGAGCAATGCCATCTGTTGTTATCCCTTGTTAGCTAATGCATGATTCTATCCCAATAAAAACAGCACAATGTGTTCTATCCTTTGAACCTTGAGCCTTAAATATGAGAGAAAAACCTATTTGAAAATCGTTAACTTGAGTTAAGTTGAGAATATTTAAGTGGTATAGATAAAGGTCCAAGTTTTGGGTAGTTGGGAAATTTGAAAAAGAAAATAAAAAGAATAAGCATTGAGCTAAGTGTTGAGCAAATGTAAACCAATAGAAAAAAAAACAGAGAATGAAAAGAAAGAAAAGCTCAATGAAAGGGAAAGTTGGGAAGTAAAAATGGTTTTTTGGAAAGAGAGATTGTGTTTGAATGATGAAATTATGAATGACTCTCTTAACTCAAGGGTTTTGTTGTCTGGAAAAACCAAATTTTCTTCTTAGCCCAACCACATTACAAGCCATAAAAAGACCTTGTGACGATACTTGCTTGTTAGTATGTTTGATTGTTGTTAAATGAAAGGCAAAGTTGTGTTATGTGACATTGTGATAGTAGAGTGAATGAGTCACCTCAATATACACCTATGTGATTAAGTGAAACACTTTGTCTGGTGAGGAGTGTTGAGATTGTTGACAACACAATATCTATATCACTCTAGTTTTTTATGATGAAAACACATTGCTTATTACCACATATATGTTGTTGTTGTATTACATGTTCTAATGATAATTGTTTGATATATTTGTTAAACATGTTTATGTGTTGTTTTGCTCTGTGAATGTATGCATATTGAACTTGTACTTGTTACATCATTTCTGGATGCATTACACATGTTTTAATGCACAAAAACCACAAACACTTTTATGAACTTATAACTGTGTGACAAAGCTACAGTAGAGTCCACTACATCCATAATTGATTCGACTATCCTAAAGTCTTTGTACAGATTTTGAGAATCAGTGCTTTGTGAAATTTTGAGAAGAAAAGAATTTCAAAATGATCTTACTTGTCGAAGTCGACTATGTGCGCTACATATTCGACTACATTAGTTATATGATTTGAAATTTTGTTATGCTCTTGCACTATAACGGCTATATTTTCAAAAGTTGGTTGAGCATTGAATATTTGGTCAATTGTATTAAATGTGTTTGAATGAAAGCTACTAGTCTGACCAATTTGTTATAACTGTCGAATACAATCGACTTTATTAGTAGCTTAATCGACTGAAGATTGTCTGAAACAACAAAAATCTATAAATTAGCTGAACACAAGTTGTTCAGAGACTTTTGATGATCTAACAATTTCATTTCTGTTTCAGATTGATATCTTTGATTTAGAAGCTCCAAGAATTCTCTAAGAAAATGGTGGTGATCTTTCTTGAAAGAGATTCAAAGGGAGAGTGATTGCACTCAATTGATTGATCATATTCTGCAAAGCGAAGGTGTATCTGTTTTGATCAAGAATTGGCTTGGCATCCTTGAAGACTGCTGCATTGGACCTGTTGTGATTACAGGGGATAAACTTGTATAGTCTGGTTCACTTTGAGGACTGTTCAAAGTGGTGTTTAGCAGATTCTAGGAGAGGGGACATCTTGCTGCAAGTCTTGTTGTTGTTGTTGCCTATATTTTGGTTAAGGGTTAGAGAGGATATTTATATTTTTGACGTGGAGGTCTTCTATAAATTCCTTGTTGTAAAAACCGCAACCATTATAGTGCATTTGCTTCCTGGGTTGGAAGGACACTGGATGTAGGCATTGTTGGCCGAACCAGTATAAAAATCAGTGTTTAATTTTCTCTATCCCTGTACTTACAGTCGACTTTATCATTTATTCAGTCAACTACGTTTTTCCGCTGCACACGAATTTTCATTACTTGCATTTCAAGAAAGTTTGAAAAGTCTTATACTTTGATTTCAAGATTGCGAAAAGACTTTGTTTTTGATAAACCACCAATTTACCCCCCCCCCCTCTTGGTGTAAAAAGAAGCCTACCTGTTTTCCAACAAGGAGTAGTTCCATGAATACATGATTACATCTATGCTTGGTTGATTGATCATTCATGAGGATAGCATTTGTTGAATATTGTGTGATTATGTGAGAACCACATTGAGCATGATTGAATTAATGCATATGTCCATCTTGACTGATATTTTTTATGATGAGCTTATATGAGTGATTACTTGTCTTGGAAGAAAGAGTTTTGAGATGTGTTGAACCATTGTAGTGATTGTTTGAAAGCTAAGTTACATTTTGTTTTTCTTGAAGACAAGCAATGATGGAATCCTTCCTGACAATCCTCTTTTATCGTATTTTTACATTTCATTGTATCTGTAGCTTAGCTTGCAAGGAGCTTGGGTCACTATAAATACCCAGCTCCTCTATTGTATTTGGTACTTTTGAGAATAATGAGAATTAGAATTTTTGAATCAAAAAATAATTCTCTCTTGAAAGTCAGGTGTTAAGTCCCTGGCAAGTGTATCAGATCGTTATCAAGTAATATACAAACGGTAAGTCTGAGTATCGTCTCCCAAAGGACTCTTAGGCCTTAACTTTCATGTAAGTTAATTTTATAAGACTTGTAAAGAAATAAACTTGTGGTTAAATGCAAAGAACGAAAATAAACATGCACATGCAAGTGATTCAATTGGCAAGGAAAAGATATGGATGAATGGAGTTGTTGGGGTTTACAATTTCATCTTATCCACTCTCTTATATCTACTCTTCTTATTAAATTCGCTTTATTATCTAATTGTCATGCAAACTTTCTTAGTGTACCCTAAACTCGATCCCTCGGCGAAAAAAGCCTATTACTAATGATTGGCTTAATATCTCTAGTCTCCCCTAGTTACTAGCAACGCATTATTGAACAGAAGCAAAATACAATTGATCGTCCTACCCCTATCCCTAGGTGGTATTGCTTAATCAAGGAATTTCCTATCAGTTCATGTCTTCCACGTACATCCCCGAATCGACAAAGGCAAAGATCATTATACCGAATGAGTTAAACGATAAAAGCTTTAATGCACAAATAAGAAACCCAACAATTGATAATAAAAGCATATGTAAACATATGAATAAAACAAGAATTTCAATAAAAGAGAGTTTCAAAAGATTACATTGTTCCCCAACAACAAAGGGTTTAGTTCACTATGGACATGGTGAAACTAGATGAAATTAAATGAAAGAATGAAAGAATAAACCCTAGATTGGATAAACTGGAGCTTAAGCATCCAAGAAACCTTCTCCAAGGAGTGTAGAATAGCTCTGGACTTCTCTGCTTGCCAAAAGAATACATTGAGGGTCGCACTGGGGCTATTTATAACAGAAAAGTAACATAATTTAAGCCCAAGCCCAGCAGATGACCGCTCAGCGCCTAATTTGGCAGCTGAGCGGTTTCCCTCTAATCGCGCCACCGCTCAGCGGTCTATTTTGTTAGGAAACAGGTTGGCTTCATTTTACACGAAGAGGGGGGGGGGTGAATTGGTGTTAGTTCAAAAACAAAATCTTTTCGCAATCTCGGTATGAAAATTCAAAGCTTTTGATCTTTCCTTGAAATGCAAGTAATGAAAAATTCAATGCAGCGGAAAAAACATAATTGACTACGAAACAATTAAAGTCGACTGAAATAAAGAGTGCAGGGATAGAGAAAATCAAACACTGGTTTTTATACTGGTTCGGCCAACAATGCCTACATCCAGTGTCCTTCCAACCTTGGAAGCAAATGCACTATAATGGTTGCAGTTTTTACAACAAGGAATTTATAGAAGCACCACACAAAAATATAAATCTCCTCTCTAACCTAAAACCAAATATAGTTGCACTCACAAAACCAGAATTGCATCAAGAATCCTCTCTTCTGCAATCTAAACCCACGTCGAACAATCCTCAACGTGTAACCAACACTCTTCACAGGATGCCAAGCCTATCACAGCACACTTCACAGGTTTCAAGCCTATCACAACACCTTCTTTGTGCAGATGTTGATCAATCAGTGTGCGCAATAAACTCAATCTGAATCTCTCTCAAGAAAGATCACCACCATCTTCTTGGAGAATGCTTGGAGCTTCCAAAACTTAGAACTTTCTCTGGAACAGGACAATGAAAGTGTTAGATCACAAAAGTCATTCAGAACAATTTGTGCTCTGACTATTTATAGTTTTCCTGTCATTCTCAGTCGAATAGCCTACTAATACAGTCGACTGTATTAAAATAGTTATAACAGACAGTCAACACAAAGGCTCCTCAGTCAACCAAATCAATGCACATTCATGACAGTTGACCCAGTCAGTCAATCCTAACTAACTTTTAAAAATATAGGCGTTGGAGCAAGTAGGCATAACAGAATTCCAAAAATAACAGCAGTACAGTCGAATAGGTGTTCCACACTGTCGACTGACACTAGAAAAAACACTTTGAAATTCTTTTCATCTCAAAATCTCATCAAGCACATGTTCACAAAATCTGTACAAAGATTTTAGCATAGTCGAATCCATTACTAGTGTATTCGACTGAACTAGACCTTTGTCACAACAAATATAAGTTCATAAAAGTGCTTGTGATCTTTTCTTCAGAAATGTGCAGAAATTATCAAAATCATTTTATCACACATTTCAATACAAGCATGTTCCAAACATATAACACATAATCATTCATAGGAACACACATTGCAAAGTAACAAGACATGTTCAACAAAAGCATTTTTCAGAACAGTTTGATATATCAGCTGAACATTTAATACTGGGACTTATGTACTGTTATTAAGCATTGTGTTGTCATCATCAAAAACCAGTTTGATATAGAGTTTGTGTTGTCAACAATCTCAACAATCTCCCCCTTTTTTGATGATCCACAACCATGATTAATAACTCAACCATGTTTGTACAGTTCCACATATGACAAAGTAAAGCAGATTGCAAAATCAAGAAAGACAGTTCAGTTACTCTGCATATACAACAAAAATATCATCAAGCAGATACAATATGATACAACAATTCTCCCCATATAGACTTGCTCTCATGCACTCATGAATACTCTCCCCCTTTGTGCATTAACAAAAAAGGAATGCTTGGATATTTATGCAGTTATGAAAACAGAGAAGCATCAAATAGATATGCACTTTCAAATTTACAGTGATGCTCTCAAAAGAAACACGGGTTCATCACAAAAATATATGTAAACTCCCCCTGAAATATAGGTGTGTGTGATGAGACAATGTGTAAAAAAGTGATACTCCCCCTGTCATTATGCATGAATTTCAAAAAATAGTTTGTATGCACAATGCAGAATATCACAGATTAATCACCAGTTCAAGCACAAATTTGTGTCATTGGTTCACAATTAAATCACATATATATGGAATGACACAAATATCAACAATCTCAGAATATTATCTCAATTTATATATAAAATCATGCAAAGCACAGAGATAATATCAGACTAGTAATGATTAAAGCAGTCAGTAAGGATGGAATAAAATTCCAAAATTAGAATTGTTAACCCAGTTTAGACACATTCGAATGCTTTAGATCATCAGCTGAATGCATTGCTTTTCCAAAGTGTTGAATCCCAAAAGTATATGTTCAAAGCAATGTCCTTCCTGCAAAACCTTTCAAAAACCTTTCCCAGATCAAGTATAGTGGTTAAGCAAGAATAGAAAAAAATCATAAAAGAAGTCAATGTATGAAAATGCATGACAATTATAGCACAATTGACTTCAATCATGGCACAGTCGAATCAATCAAACAGAGTATTCGATTTTATTTAACAGTTTAAAGAAAATGGATTGATTCAAACTACTAATTTTATTTCCTTGATAGAGAAGATATTACATTGATAGAGCAAACAAGGAAATACAAGACAAAACAAAGAAAACACTCAAAAGATGGCCTTATATGCCATTTTACAAAATGAAATTTAGACTAGGACAGGACACTAGTTTTTCTTTTTCTTTTTGCTACAAAAGTCTTGAAGTACCATGTCACTATCATCAGAATTGTTATCTTCATCCTCACTTTTCTCACTTGATTCATCAAAATTATCTTCATCAGTCATTTTAGAGCGATCTGGATGGTCCTCATGACTCTTTGATTCTTTCAGCTCCTTCAGAGTCTTTATTATCACTTTCATTCCATTCAGCATGATTCTTTCAAATTCAGATTTTGCTCTGTAGTTGCGGTTGAGTATAGATTCTAATTCATTTTCTTCACCAGAACTCTTAAGTTTATATGACCATCATTCATCCTTCATCGGTCTTTGTCATTTGCATAAGATGCAATGTAGTCCTGTCAATCATGATAGTCCTGGAGCAAGCTTTACTTGATTCACTGACACAGTCTACTCCATAGTGCACAAGGACTTTCGATATAAAGACGCAATACGGTAGCTTTGCGGATTCTAGTTTTGTACATATTGTCGGATATGGCAGCAACCCAGTTGACTTGTATGTTTTCTTTCAATGCTTTTAGCAATAGTAAGTCCTCAATAGTGGCCTGAGCACGATTACCTCCTCTTGGCATTAGATCCAAGAAATGACTAGTATAGTTAGTCGATCATCTATTTTCATTCCTCTAGTCTTGTAACTGGAATAATATTTACTTTCATCGGGTTTCTCAGAGTATTCAAATACTCAGTAAATTTGTGAAACCCTTCAATTCCAAGGTGGCAAGATGATCCTTCAGATTTTATCCCCGCCAAATTTGTCCAAATTTCTTCAGTTAGTCTGATGTCCATACCCTTAACGTTAGAGCAGAGTATACCATCTTCAATACAGAGATTGCAGTAGAAAACTTTTACCAGGTCAGGGTACCAAGGATCAGACATTTCAACAAACTTTCTCAGTCCTTGTCACTTGATCCATCCTTGAAATTCAAATCCTTCTTCTCTGAAAAATTTTATTTTTAGATACTTATGAGGTATTAGACTTCTCGTCTTCCAGCAATCCAGAAATTTTGCTTGGATATCGTCATCACTGATCCAACCATTTAGTTCTTGAGCCCTTCGAGGTCGGTTTTGCCTAATTGTCTTGATTCGTCTTTTCTTACCAGAGCTTGAATCCATTTGATGGAGAAAAAGAGTAGAGCAAACGAAAACCTTTTTGAGAAGGATTGTGATGGTTGAAGATAGTGATTATGATGCAGTTCCAATGATACTTTAAACTTAATCTAATATGTGAAGTTGTGTTTTGGAGGGAATATGTAAGTTTCATTTTCGTACTAAAATGAAATTTTAACTTTCAGACAAGTCAAAAATTTCAGCACCTAGTCGAATCTATTAATATACCAGTCGACTATGACATGTTGAAAATCATTTTTAAACAAGTTTAATCAATCAAACAATTTAAACACACATCACAAACAATCATTCAGCAACAAACAATCAGTATATGCATGATGCAGCAGATAGATACAGGTTTACTAGTTGTAGACACTCAAGGTTTTTGACATGTTCCATAGTTAATTCGGCCTTGAGAACAGTTCTGCATCAGCTGCATGACCTGCAAAACAATTAAGCTTTCGTTGCTGGTACCCATTTGACTTTGGGCCCTTGATTGTCAGTTCTTGTCACATGTTCCTTTGGAGTCCAAACACATTATCCTTAAGGAACAACAACAAGTCTATAATAACAGTTTCTAACAGTATGACCAACACATTTGCAGTAAAAACATGCATTTCTAGCAGGTTTTCTTAATTCATTAAGCTTCCTAGCATTGGTTCTTTTAGAGTAACCTTTAAATCCAATTCCTTGCCTATTACTAATTCTGCTAGAGGAATTTAATACAACATCTAAATTGTCACTAGCTTGAGCAAACTTGGCTAGCTTGCTAGTTAAGTAATCAATCTTTTCAACATGTATAGGACAATTTTCACAAGCTTTTGCAACAGTAACAGTTTTGATTTCACTATTCTTACTAGAAAATAAGGCTTCATTTAACTCCTTTTCTAGTCTTTCATTTTCAGCAACAAGGTTATCAATTCTTTGTTCAAAATCTCTTCTCTCAGAGCTCAGTGGATTTACCTTGTATTGGAGTCGTATGGCTTCAGCATGTAGCTCTTTGAATGCATCTTGAAGTTGATCATATTTGACTTCTACAGGTTCATTTGATATGTCTGCATCACTGTCATAGTCGTCCCATGTTACTCCTGTCATGTAGCACAAATTTGATTCCTCTTCTTGATCAAAATCCTCATCACTTGACTTTTCAGAATTTGAATTTTCCCAAGCAATGTAGGCTCCTTTCTTTCTCATATTTCTGCTCTGAGGAAATATTTTTTTCCCTTTCTGCTTTGGCTGTTTTTCAAGACAATCAGGCTTGATGTGACCTTCTTTACCACATTCATAGCATTGATGTGCTGAAGCTCTTCTTCTTTCTTTGACCTGCATGGTTAGACAGTTGACTATCATTTTGCATAAGTAGACTAAACTTTCTTACCATTAAGGTCATTAGCTCTTTGTCGTCCATCTCTGCTTCTGTGAGATTATTGCTTGCATCCTTCAGAGCAATGGACTTCTTTTCTTCAATATCCTCCTCATCCTTCAGTCTACCAAGTTCTAACTCGTGTTCACATAGCTTGCCAAACAAGGTAGCCATATTCATAGTTGTAAGATCTTTGGATTCAGAGATTGCATTGACTTTTGGTTGCCAATTCCTGTTCAGACTTTTCAGAATCTTGATATTGATCTCTTCTTTGTCAAAGACTTTGTCAAGATCTATCAGGTGATTTACAATATGAGTGAATCATTTCTAGACAACAAACATGCTCTCGCCAGCTTTCATTTGGAACAACTCATACTTTTGTATCAGTGAATTCTTCTTGGCTCTCTTGACTTCATCCGTGCCTTCATGTGTTACCTCTAGAACATCCCACATTTCCTTTGCAAACTTGCATTGGGATATCCTAAAAAATTCATCAATTGTTAGTGTAGAGGCAATAATATTTCTAGCTTTAACATCATAGTGAGCTTTTCTATTTTCATCAGCAGTCCACTCAGTCAAAGGTTTCAAAACAGTTTTACTATCAACAGTTTTTGTAGGCACAAATGGACCATTTAAAGTGGCATCCAAAATTCCTTTATCTTGCGATTCAAGAAAGATCTGCATGCGAATTTTCCAAAAAGGATAGTTTTCACCAGCAAACAGAGGTGGTCTGTTTGTTGAAGCACTTTCACCAAAAGTTTGAAAATTTGAAGCCATCCCTAGGTTTTACAGTCAAGTAGAATAACAAAAGAGTCGACTGAATTTTCAAATATTTTATGAAAACCAGCTCTGGTGCAAATTGTTAGGAAAAAGGTTGGCTTTGTTTTACACCAAGAGGGGGTGAATTGCTGTTAGTTCAAAAACAAAATTTTTTCGCAATCTTGGTATGAAAATTCAAAGCTTTTGATCTTTCCTTGAAATGCAAGTAATGAAAAATTCAATGCAGCGGAAAAAAACATAGTTGACTGCAAAACAATTAAAGTCGACTGAAATAAAGAGTGCAAGGATAGAGAAAATCAAACACTGGATTTTATACTAGTTTGGCCAACAATGCCTACTTCCAGTGTCCTTCCCACCTTGGAAGCAAATGCACTATAATGGTTGCGGTTTTTACAACAAGGAATTTATAGAAGCTCCAAGCAAAAATATAAATCTCCTCTCTAACCCAAAACCAAATATAGTTGCACACACAAAACCATAATTGCAACAAGAATCCCCTCTTCTGCAATCTGAACCCACGTCCAACAATCCTCAACGTGTAACCAACACTCTTCACAGGATGCCAAGCCTATCACATCACACTTCACAGGTTGCCAAGCCTATCATAGCAGATTTCACAGGTTCTCAACCCTTCAGTCAAATACAACAATCTTTACAGGATGCCAAGCCTTCAGGATCAAACCAGAAGCACCTTCTTTGTGCAGATGCTGATCAATCAGTGTGCGCAATTAACTCCTCAATCTGAATCTCTCTCAAGAAAGATCCCCATCGTCTTCTTGGAGAATTCTTGGAGCTTCCAAAACTGAGAACTTTCTCTGAAACGGGACAATGAAAGTGTTAGATCACAAAAGTCATTCAGAACAATTCGTGCTCTGACTATTTATAGTTTTCTTGTCATTCTTAGTCGAATAGCCTACTAATACAGTCGACTGTATTAAAACAGTTATAACAAACAGTCACCACAAAGGCTCCTCAGTCAACCAAGTCAATGCACATTCATGACAGTTGCCCCAGTCAGTCAATCCTAACTAACTTTTAAAAATATAGGCGTTGGAGCAAGTAGGCATAACAGAATTCCAAAAATAACAGCAGTACAGTCGAATAGGTGTTCCACACTGTCGACTAACACTTGAAAAAACACTTTGAAATTCTTTTCATCTCATAATCTCATCAAGCACGTGTTCACAAAATCTGTACAAAGATTTTAGCATAGTCGAATCCATTACCAGTGTATTCGACTGAACTAGACCTTTGTCACAACAACTATATGTTCAGAAAAGTGCTTGTGATCTTTTCTTCAAAAATGTGCAGAAATAATCAAAATCATTTTATCACACATTTTAATACAAGCATGTTCCAAACATATAACACATAATTATTCATAGGAACACACATTGCAAAGTAACAAGACATGTTCAACAAAAGCATTTTTCAGAACAGTTTGATATATCAGCTGAACATGTAACATTGAAACTTACGTACTGTTATTAAGCATTGTGTTGTCATCATCAAAAACCAGTTTGATATAGAGTTTGTGTTGTCAACAATCTCAACATATTTCACCGCTGAGCAGTTTACCTCTAATCGCAAATCCGTTCAGCTTCAACGCTTGGGCACCAGACAATGGCTTCCTTCTCGAATAGGACGCTCAACAGTGCTTTTTGACGCTGAGCGATCCATAGACTCTTCTTTTCTTCCTTTTTCTCTTTCTTTCTTGAGTCTAAGACCTTCCCACTTCACTTTCATCTTTAATTCCCATCAAAACCCTACAAAACAATGCAAAACAAGCATAATATCTCTAAAAACAGCTTTTGACTCTCATGTCACTCAACTAAGTATTTTTACTTGATTCTAAGCTCATTCTAAGCCACAAAGGGTGTGTTTTGATATCAAATTCAAGCATGAAAATAACGGTTTTTAGAACATTATCATCAGGCTAGAGAGTCCAAGAGACCTCCTCTAGCCACCTTCCAAGCACCTCTCTCATCTTTCATTTTCCATTTTCATTGGTGCTTCTCTCTCATCATCAACGCTACATCACCTTTGCTCCAGTCCTCTTCAGACGAACGGTGTCAGCTATACCAACCACGCATCAGCCTTCCATCCACATCATTATTCACTTTTCTATCTCGCACATTCAACAAGCCATAATTCATTTCATCTTTCGCTAAAACACACTGCATTTGCTCTTGAGACTTCACTTCACTTAAGCCTCTCCTCGCATCGCACAATCCAAATCAGGTTACCTCTCTCACCGAATCACCATCTTCTTCTTCAATCTCCCACCTCAAACTAGGGTTTCCTCCTTCTCACACCATTATCTTCGATCTCACTGACTAATTTACCTTTTCCTCTGTTTGTTTTCCCTTTTCTACCGTTCAAACACATTTCCACCGATTAATCCTTGATTTATACCGATTAATCGGTCCAATCGATGTTTCACCGTCCGATTTAGGTTTTTTCCCCTTAGATCTAGGGTTTTCCGGTGTTTGTCTCCGATTTCTTTCAGTTTCCTTCGAGTCAGTTATTGTTAGAGTGTTCGTCGTCATTTCCGTTGCGTATCTCTCGTCGGAGAAGCTTGGAGGAGCTTTACCTGCTCTCATGTCGCACCAATCGGTCAACTCCTCAATGCTTCATCCATCAAGCAATGTTCTAAGTTTGAGGTTGCAATAACGGTTGAATTTACCGTTATCTGATACTTAATTTTGATACTCAAAACACCCTTTTTGACTTAGAAACTTGCTTAAAATTAGGGCTAGGCAAAAATAAGTAATCTATATTGTACTACAGTTAACTGTACTATATTATATTAAAAATAAATGATCCACTTTTACTAACAGTTCAGTATACTATTTTATGGTTCAGTTTTTAAAAACTGAACTTATAACAGTTACAGTTCAGTTAATAGTTCAGTTTAGTTAGTGCAGTTTACAGTTCAGTTAATAGTTCAGTTAGTGTAGTTTACAATTCAGTTAATAGTTCAGTTTAGTTCATACTGTAATTTAGTACAATTTAGTATAGTTCAGTTCAGTTTGATAAAACAAAAAACAGTTCAGTTCAGTTTGTCTGAACTGTTTTATAGTTCAGTTCAGTTTGTCTGAACTGTTTTATAGTTCAGTTCAGTTTGTCTGAACTGTTTGATAGTTCAGTTCAGTTTGTCTGAACTGTTTTACAATTCAGTTCAGTTTTTAGCAGTGCAGTACAGTTCAGTTCGATTTGCCCACCCCTACTTAGAATCATGATTTTTCTTAAGTTGTGTGCATAAGAGATTTGAGGGTGCATTTAATGATTTTATGGCTAGATTCCCTTGTTTTAGCAAGAATTGAGATTATTTGGAAGAAGAGTTGCAGTACCAAGGAGTAGGAACTCAAAAAGAAAACAAAACAATAGAAAAAAGAGAGTTTTGGAATGCTGCCACATGGCTACCGCTTGAACGGTGAACAGTCAGGAAAGTAGCGCCCCATTGAAGGTGCTGAGCGCCAATTTGAGTGTCGTTTTTCGCCCGGGCGCCCTTTTAGGGGCGCTGAGCGCCAATATCCATTGTTTCACGCCTGGACGCCCTATGTAGGGGCGCTGAGCGCCAGTGACATGGGCTTGGACCTATTTTCTGTTATTTTTATGATCTATTTAAGACCCAGACGCCCTATAGAGTGTATCTTTTGACAGAAGAAGCACATAAACACATTTTTTCACTCTTTGAAGGCGGATTTGATGCGGGAGCCTCCATCTTCAACTTTTAGGGTTTTTTCTATCTCATTCTTTCCATTGTTCATCTAGTTTCACCATGATAATGGTGAATTAAATTCTATTTGTTGTTGGGAATGATGTAAACATTTGTGAACTCTCATGTATTTGAATTGATTATTAATTAAATATGCTTCTTTCATTAATTGTTAGAGTAATTCTTCTTTGCTCAATGCTTGCTTTGTTTAACTCATTCATAGCATGATGTATGATTTGCATGAGTACCGAAGGGTATCTTACAATTCAGGTTCTCGGGTATTGCTCATGAATGGGGATATGAGTTTTGGTTGTCTTAAGCTACTAATCGTAACGAAGAATTAATTATTAGGGATGCAAGGAATGATGACCTAGTAATTAAGGATAGGCTTTCTTCGCCGAGAAGTCAGGTTTTAAGTATTTTAGATAGTGACATTGACATTAATGAAGAAGTAGAATTCGTATATACATGAGAGTAAGCTAGGGAAATCTAATCCCAACAACATATTCATCTCATAATATTAAATTCATTTGTTCATGTCGGTGCTTCTGTTTAATTGATCAAATTGCATGCATAATTACTTTTCTGTATTTGCATTTTAAACCAAAAGAGTTTATTCTTAAGTCTTATTTAATCAAGAAATCACATAACTATCTAGGTTGTGAGTCTTTTGGGAAATGATACTTGGTCTTACTGTTAAGACTCCGAAAAGTGTACCGAATCGTATCAAGTAATATAAAATGGTAAGACCAAGTATTGTTTTCCCAAGAGACTTGTTGGCCTAGAAAGTCATGTGATTTGTTGATTATTTAAGACTTGAGAACGAAAATTAGGTTTATAATTAAAATCAGAAAATAAACATGTATGCAAGTGTTGATCAATTGACCAAAAGAATACACAGGTGGATGATGTATAGAACGATTATGTTGTTGGGGTTTCCGACTTTATCTTATCCACTCTCATGTATTTACGAATTCAAATTCTTCATTAATGTCAATGCCACTTTCTAATCTACCCTAAACCCGATGCCTCGGTGAAGAGAGCCTACTCCTAATTACTAGTTTACAATGTCTTGTCTCCCTATCAATTAATCATGCATTACATTCGCACAGACGCTTAAAGGCAATCGGTCCTCCTATCCCTATGTCTAGGTAATATTTCTCCTAAGAGAATTTCCCCATGTCTAGATTTCCCTGTATGTGTCCATATCGAAAAAATCAATGATCATGCAATTGAATGAGTTAAACAAAGCATGCATACAACAAAGAGGAAAAACCCTAATAATTAATGAAGTAAAGCATATATATTAAGAATCAATTCAATACATGAGAGCTTCAAAGGATTACATCGTTTCCCCAACAACAATGGAGGTTTAGTTCACCATAGACATGGTGAAACTAGATGAAAATAATGAAAGATAGAACCCTAAAAGTTGTAGATTGGAGATAGCAAGGCTGGCGCTCAGCGATGTACTAGCGCTCAACGGTGGTTGCGATTCTTCCTTTGTTCACTTTTCCATCTTTTCTTGAGTCCAGCTCCTTGCTACTTCACTCTCCTTCTTCCAATTCATGTTAATTCCTGCCAAAACAAGGGAAACCAAGCATAAAACCAAGAAAACCACCTTTGACTCTCTTATTCTCTAACTTAAGCAAAATACATGATTTCAAGCTAGTTTCTAAATCATAAAGGGTAGTATCAAATTTAAGCATAAAAATAACGGTTTTTCAACCGTTATCACAACCCCAAACTTAGAACTTTGCTTGTCCTCAAGCAAACAAAATGCAACTCAGTCTTCAACCAGTCATCACAATGGTTCAATCACATTCAAAAACTCTTTCTTTCAAGACAAGTAATCGTTCATATCAACTCATCAATAGAATTTAGTCAAGATGCACACATCCTTCAATTAGTTACAACTCATCATGGTGTTCACACAATCACATAATACCCAACAGATGCTATTTTCATGAATGATCAATTAGCTAAGCACAGACATAATCATAGATTCATGGAATCATTCCTCACCAGACAAAGTGTTTCACTCAATCACTAGTGTGTTTCAAGAGGTCACTCATTCCCTCTACATAGAACAAAATTGTCTTTCATTTACCACAATCAAACATCATCACTCACATATGTCATCACAAGGACTTTTTCAAGGCTTATAATGAGGCTGGGCTAACAAGAAAAATTGGTTTTTCTAGATCACAAATTCCTTGAGTTAAGAGATTCATTCAAACATTCATAATTCAAGCACAAACTCTCTTTTTACCAATCTCACTCATTCCCAACTTTCCCTTTTCTTTGCATTGAGCTTAACTTTTTCATTCTATCTTTTCTATCTTTTTCATTTTTTCATGTTTTTGCTCAACACCTTAGCTCAATGCTCATCTTCTTTTTCTACTTTCCCAACAACCCCAAACTTGAACCGTCATCAATTCCACATAGTAATTCTCAACTTAACTCAAGGTAAAGATTTTCAAAAAGGGATTTCACATATTGCTTAAGGCTTAGGTTCAAAAAGGGTAGAACACATGGTGTTCTTTTTCATGGGACGAAAATTTTGGATTGGCTCAGAAAGGGCTAATTTAAAACGGCCTTGATCATATGACACAAGCATGCAATTCAGTCAATCATAGAAACCTGGCAAAATCATTCATGTTTTCAAGTAGATATCTAGCATTCAATAAAAAACTCTAGAGCTCAAAACCTCACAAATGAGTTCACTTAATATTCCAAATATCCCAGATAAACACCCTGCTTAGCATCATAACCACAATAACAACATCATCATGCATCTGTTCACATAGCTTGTGAACCACCATCTGTATATTAGCATATTGCAAATACTCAACATTATCCATGACAAGCATCATTAAGCAATACCCATCATGCAAAATCAATCAGTCAAACCATCATATCAGATAAGGTGTCAAACCAAGTACATCAAAACCTACACTAGTTAATATAACCAAATAAGGTTCAAATTACAAAACCAAAAAGATAAGAAAAAGTCCAGCTCTAGGCACTATAACATCCATCACAAGATGCTATATCAACCCATGCTATCATCGGAGTCATAGTCCTCTCCATCCTCAGCGTCCTTAAAATCATCATCATCCTTATCATCCCCGTCCATGGTCGGAGCTTCAGCTGCTCCAGCTCCACTACCATGCACCTGTTCCTTCAACCATGCCACCACGTTGTTGAATTCATCCATCGTCCACCGGTGTGCAGGAGGTGTATCATACATGCCTATAATCATCTATGTTATGGCCACCTGCCCCTTATGGATGGACTCTAGTCTGGCCTCCATCAGAGACATATACATGTCTCTCATCTGGAATGGCTCTACCTCATGAGGTGTTCCATGTCCCTATGGTGGACCTCTCCTCCTAGGATGTCTCTAAGGCACTGGCTGGGCCGCCTCATCTCCTCCGCAATATTTCCTATAATAAGCCTTATCAATGGCTTTTCTTGGCCTCTCCAATGGTGGAATAGAAGTATCCACTCCAGCTAGGTGGCATAGGTGTGTAATGAGTGAAGGATGTCCCAAGGGTGCCCTGTTGTTTGTAGTAACAGCGTAGCTCTTGATCTCATTTGCTATAATTTGGCCTATGTTCACATTCAATCCTCTCAGCACGCAATAAATGAACATGGCCTGTGAATAGTAATATCTGGGACATGAGAGCAGGGTTGGATGTTGGCGTGATAAAATGCCATCTAAGATTGTGCTAGAGGCGTCAAGTTAGCCCTCTTGATGTGAATAGCTACACCATTACTATTCCTATGAAAGTGCCCTCCTGGCACACATAACACGCTCTTAATGTCCTTAAATTTGATGTCTTCCTCCACGTTGAGTGCAAACTGGCACTGCACCCCTGTCCACTCAATGTTAAGGAACCTGTTAATGGTCTCAGGATCATACCTAATAATTCTCCCACAGGCATAGCTCATATAATCCTGAGTATGAGAGTCCTCCAAGGGCTTTGCATTGGCATAGAATTCCTTGACCACCGCAATGTTAGCTCACGTAGGGTAGGTAGCTAGCTTCTCCCAGTGTCTGCTTTCCATCTCCTCTCCAAACTGTGGAACCAAGGTTGGAATCCATCCTCCCTTACGTTCCATGAGAAATTGCATATCTTGGACAAGGTAGTAATGCTGCTCATGTCTTCTGGAGAGGAACTCGTTGCAATAGAACCTCTCTGGTTCTCTCCTCTTGTTTCCAATGGTTTTGATCCTTTTTCCAGATGAGGAGGCCATCCCTGCATCAAAACAATTCACAAATCCAAAGA
Organism: Vigna mungo; assembly: GCA_036885675.1. Lineage (NCBI taxonomy): Eukaryota > Viridiplantae > Streptophyta > Magnoliopsida > Fabales > Fabaceae > Vigna > Vigna mungo. Next base: position 7,910,679 of record CP144694.1, read on the forward strand.
AAAACTCATTAAATGTTAGCAAACCACAAAAAATTTGTCCAAACACATTACTGATCAGTGTTAAGGGCAAAACAGAACCCTCAAGGACACCTGCACAGCAAAAACAAGCACAACTAGAACCTGCAGCAGTGGCACTCAGCGCCAGCTAGCGCTCAGCGCTATCGGAGCAGAATTTTTCAACACCCACCCTAAATGACTCTAATCTCCACCCACATGCAATTTCCTTCATTCCAGACCTCAATCATGCAATTTAATCGGTCTAAACAGTGTCTATCTCAACTAATCATGCACAAACATCAAAAGCCTAAAATTCCATGCATAGACAAACATTCTCATACGAATTCACTAGTGCAGAAAGGACTTTAGACGTCTGTTATTTTGGACTTTTAACGTCTGATCTCTATCCCACGTCTATACGGGTGACGTTAATGAGACATCGGACCTATATAGGTCAGACGTCTATATAGACGTCAAACCTATATAGGTCAGACGTCTATATAGACTCCGATCCATACAGGTCAGATGTCTCTGAGGTTGCTCCTGAATCATGGTAATTCGAGTTTACAACTTTATATTTTAGTTGAAGAGAATGTATTGTACATTTTTTTATTGGATGATTTTAAAAACGTAGTGGAGGGAATTGGAGAGCACAAAACGCAAGAAATCGCCGCCAAAGAACGCTGCCCAAGGACACGAGAATAACTGCACCAAAACCCAACAAAAACGCATTTTAATCGGTTCAAATGAAAGATGATGCATCAAAGAGTGATGTAATCAGAGTAAAATTAATTTAAAACGGTGCAAAAGTGAGAAAACGAACCTGAAAAGCGTAACCCGTAGAGAGAAAATGCGACGAAGATAATGAACAATGAGTGCGCGTAACAGTTGTCTTGCGATCACGGTGTTTTAATGCCGACATTTAGAAGTCGGTTCCCCCATAACAGACGTCTAAATGGCTTTAGAAGTTGGTCCCCCTATAACTAACGTCTAAATGAAATCAAAAAGTGACTTTTTAAATTTCTGGGTTTAGGGTTTAGACGTCGGTTTCCCCAATAGCAGACGTCTAAAGGGCTTTAGAAGTCGGAGTGGCGGGATCAGACGTCTAAATGGAGTCAAAAAGTGACTTTTTAAATTTTTTGGTTTAGGGTAGATGTCGGTTCCCCCAATAACAGACGTCTAAAAGGCTTTAGAAGTCGGAATGGCGAGATCAGACGTTTAAATGAAGTCAAAAAGTGACTTTTTAAATTTCTGTGTTTAGGGTTTAGACGTCAGTTCCCCCAATAACAAACGTCTATATGACAGGAAAAACTGACATTTCACCTACCTGTCAGGCCTATAGACGTCGTTTGGAGGGGCCCCGACGTCTATAATATTATAGACGTCGGGGCCCCTCTTAACTGACGTCTATATTGCCAACTTATTTACGAAAATGTCACCGGTCATTAATTTACGTCGGACCTCCGCTTAATTGATGTCTAAGGGGTGATGTTAAAAGCCAATTATGCACTAGTGATTCATGCTCTGAAAACCTTAAAATGTAAAATGTATGACTTACATGGGTTGAGAGACTTCAAATGAATGCAAGGTGCTCTGTGGATGTTAATGAATGAACCCCAAAAGTTGTGCTCTCACAAAAGTCCCAAACTTTGATGATGAAGTGGTGCAAAAATGGTGGAGAAAGGGTTTTTTTAAGAAGATGGGTGTAAGGAAAAATGAAGAGAATGCCTTAGAGAAAGCTTGAGAGTGCCAAAAGAGAGTTGTTGACTCCCTGGCAAGCGTACCAGATCGTTCCAAGTAATATAATCGGTAAAGCCCGATATCGTTCTTCCCTAGAGACTCGAAAGGCCTTATCTTTCGTGTGAACTAAAATCGTAAGACTTGTAGAGAGAAAAATTAATTGTGTGAAATGCGAAGACAGAAAATAAACATGCAATGTGTCGATTCAGTTGATGAAAAAGACTATGGATGAATGGAGTTGTTGGGGGTTTACAATTTCATCTTATCCGCTCGCTCTTATCTACTCCTCTTGTTTAAATTGCTTTGTTATCTCATTGTTATGCAAACTTTCTTGGCCTACCCTTAGCCCGATCGCTCGGCGAAAAGAGCATATTACTAATTACCGGCTTGCTATCCCTAGCCTCCCCTAGTAACTAGCAATGCATTACCGAACAGAATCAAAAACAATTGATCGTCCTACCTCCCTATCCCTAGGTGGTATTGCTTAACCAAGGAATTACTCACCAGTTCATGACATTACTGTACGTTCTCGTATCAATAGAGACAAACAACAGTTAGCGAATGAGTTAAACGATAAAAGCTTTAAGCGCAGATGAGAACCCAACAATTGATAATCAAAGCATATGAAAATCATATAAATAAACAAGAGTTTCAATAAAAGAGAGTTTCAAAAGATTACATTGTTTCCCCCAACAACAAAAGGGTTTAGTTCACCATTGTCATGGTGAACCAAGATGAAAATAATGGAAGAATGGAAGAGCAAACCCTAGATAGGATGAAAAAGAGCCTAAGCATCCAAGAGATCTTCTCCAGAGAGTGAGAATTAGGTCTAGCCGCCCTCTTCTGTCAAAAAAATGAGAATGAAATCGCAACAGGGCTATTTATAGCTGAGGAGCGTCATAGAAAACAGGCCCAAGCCCAACAGGCAATCGCCCGGCGTCACACTTATGTCGCCCGACGTCAGGGGTCCACCGCCCGGCGGTTTGCCTCTTATCGCAAAACCGCCAGGCGTCCCTGCCGTGGTGCCATCTCCTGGCATTTGGGCGCCCAACGGTGTATTTCTGCCGTTGGGCAGTTCCTAGACTCTTCTTTTCTTGATTTTCTTCCTCTGTCTTGAGTCTAAGGCCTTTATCTTCACCTCCATTCTTCACTTCCATCAAAATTGCTACAAAACAATGCAAAACAAGCATAATATCGCTAAAAACAACTTTTGACTCTCAACTGACTCATTTATTTAGTTTTGCTTGATTCTAAGCTCATTCTATGCAGTAAAGGGAGTAATTTGGTCTAAAATAACATATGAAAATAACGTTTTTCAACCGTTATTACAACCCCAAACTTAGAACTTTGGTCGTCCTCAAGCAAACAAAACAAAACTATAAACAAAACAAAACTTGGCTTTCTACAATTTCATCCAATTGGTTCAACATTCCTAAAGTACATGATGAGAACTACTCAATTTCAGATCATAAGTGGTAATCAAATCAAGATGCATGCATGCTTTCAATTCAGTTATCTCACACATTCCTCAACAGATGTTACATATTATGAATGACCAATCCACTAAGCAAAGATGCAATCATGAAATTTAGAAATTCTCACCAAGCAAGTGTTTCACTCAATCACTCAAGTGTTTAGGGTGGCACTCCAACTCTTCATCATTCACAAGTCACATGAAATAAAATTGCCATTCATCTCAAACAATCAAAATCATAACATGGAAATGCCATCAAAAGTACTTTTCCAAGGCTTGTAATGAGGCTGGGTTATCAAGAAAAATTGGTTTTTCAACCGTTATCAAGAGTGTAGGTCAAACTGAGAGGCTTGGGTGAGACCTAAGGGGTAATAAAATATGCAATGGGCCAACTCACCTGAGCCCAACTTAAAAAGCCAATTTGCATTCTACGACACCACCGCTCAGCGCTAGGTAGCGCTGACCAGTGGGCGCGATTTTGAAACTCCCCCTTTTTGGCTTGCCTTAAGCATCATTGACCTTGTATCACTCAAATTCAACTCTCAATTTTCAATTTTTATGCAATTTTCACTCACTTCACTCAAATATGCAACAATTAAACCCTAAAATGCAACTAGAACAAAACTAAAACATACAACTGAATTAAATCAATCAATTGGGTTGCCTCCCAGGTAGCGCTTGTTTAACGTCATGAGTCTGACCCAAACCTTTCTAGCACTTATCAGTAAGTGCAATCCTTACCAACACCCATCAGTAGGTGTACCTTCCTAGTATCCTTCAGTAGATACTCAATCATCTAGCATCCCTCAGTAGATGCTACCCAATAAACAGTGTTCAAAAGTATCCAAAATTACATCACCAAAATAAAAATCAACCAAATTAAAGAACAAATGTTCGTAAATCACTAGGGTGCCTCCCATCAAGCGCTCTTTTAACGTCATTAACTTGACCTAGTAAAGCTCCATCATCCTTCAATAGATGCACATCTTTCTCATTAGCATCCATCAGTAGATGCTAATCTTTCTCATCTTCATCATCATTCATCAGTAAATGTTGTCAATGACACCCTTCTTCAGGGTTGGTATTTCTCCTTTCTGAATATTCTCTTTTCTTCTTCTTCTTTCTACTGAATTTCATCAGAAATTTGGTAAAACCAAGCACCTGTTTCCATATCTCAATCATAGGAACTTTAATCTCCAATTTCTTGAAGATTTTCGTAAAGCATTTAAACTCTGTTTTCTTCCTATGATACCTCTTTGGATGAGGAAGGGGTTTTCCATATGATTCCTTCTTCTTTTTTCCTCTCTTCCTCTTTTTCTTACTTTTCTTCTCTCTCAATTTTCTCTTTTTCTTTTCTCTTACTTTTTTTTTTATTTTCACACATATTCTCTTTTTTTCTTTTCTCTCAACCACTTCTTCTTCTTTCTCCTCATCTTTATCTTTCTCACTCAACCTTTCTGTTTCTTTTTCCTCTATCTTTTCCTCATCTCTCTCTATCTTTTTCTCATCAACAACCTTATCACTTCCAGTGAGACTGGCTTGACATTCCTCCCTAGGGTTAACTTCAATATCAACCCTAGAATCATCCAGTTTCTCAATTATGTGACTAATCTTCAGCTCAATCCTTTTGGATGTTTGTTCAATTCTTTTCTGAGTGGAGATGGTATTTTGCATCCATTGTTGGAAGGCATCTTCTAACTTTGTCATTGATAGAGAGTGTTGTTGTTGCCATTGTTGTTGTTGTAATCTCTCAATTTGTTCGGCAGCTTGTCCAAATTGGCATTGATTCATGCTTGAGTGAGGTTCCCACCAGTGGTTGAGATTATCTTGGTAGAATTGAGTGCCCATATAGTTAAATTCTTGTCCAAACAGCATCCTACAAACATTAGGCACAAAACCCTAGAAAACATTTATTAGAACAAACATAAAAAAAATCAAGTCAAAGTTAATCAATAATCACACTACTCGAACAGTTAAACCATGAGTCCCCGACAATGACGCCAAAAACTTGTTAAGACCTCGGCAAGTGTACCGAATCGTATCAAGTAATATAAATGGTAAGATCGAATATCGTTTTCCCTAGAGACTCATTGGCCTAGAATTTCATTTGATTTGTTGACTATTTATGACTTGAGAAACGAAAATTGTTGTTTAGAATGCAAAAACGAAAATAAATATGCATGCAAAGATTGATCAATTGACCAAGAAATACGCAGTTGAATGATATGGATGAATTGTGTTGTTGGGGTTATGATTTTGTCCTATCCACTCTCATATATTTATGAATTCTACTTTTTCATTAATGTCAATGTCACTTTCTAATTTACCCTAAACCCGATGTCTCGGTGAAGAGAGTCTACTCCTAATTACTAGTTTACAATGTCTTGTCTCCCTAGCAATTGTTCATGCATTACATTCGCACAGAAGCTTAAAGGCAATCGGTCCTCCTATCCCTGTTTCTAGGTGATATTACTCCCGAGAGAATTTCCCCATGTCTAGATTTTCCCGTATGTGTCCATAACAACAGAATAAAAGACCGTGCTATGGAATGAGTTAAACAAAGCATGCATAAAGCAATGGGGAAAAACCCTAACAATTAATGAAATAAAGCATATGAATAATGAGAGTTTCAAAGGATTGCATCGTTTCCCCAACAACAATAGAGGTTTACTTCACCATGGACATGGTGAAACTAGATGAAACTAATGAAAAGAATGAAAAGATAAACCCTAGAACTTGTAGATTGGAGCTTCCGCATCCAAAATCTGCCTCCAAGGGGTGAATGAGTGTCTCTGTGCCTCCTTTTGTCAAAAGATACCTCCTCTGGGTCATGCAAATCAATATATAGCTCATAAAAATAATAGAAAAATTGGCCCAAGCCCACAAAAATTGCGCTCAGCGCTGGATCACCGCTTAGCGGTAGGTGCGACACTCAAGATGGATGCTCAGCGTTGACGCCCAGGCGTTTGGCAGTGACTTCACTATAAAAGCCAGCGCTCAGTGGTGAGGTAGCGCTCAGCGGTGGGCGCGATACTCAAATGCTCCCCTCAACATTGGCGCTTGAGCATTTGATAAAGATCTCCACAGCGAGGCTGGTGCTCAGCTGTGTACTAGCGCTCAGCGGTGGCTGCGATTCTTCCTTTGTTCACTTTTCCATCTTTTCTTGAGTTCAGCTCCTTGCTACTTCATTCTCCTTCATCCAATTCATGTTAATTCCTGCCAAAACAAGGAAAACGAAGCTTAAAACTAAGAAAACCACCTTTCGCTCTCTTATTCTCTAACTTAAGCAAAATACATGATTTCAAGCTAGTTTCTAAGTCATAAAGGGTGTGTTTAGTATCAAATTTAAGTATAAAAATAACGGTTTTTTAACCGTTATCAGTAGGTTTAAACCTTCCTGTGCGAGATAATTTTACTCACAAAAATATGCGTTAAATAAAATATTCAACATTTTATTTTTATAATGAGATAACATTAGAACCTGATAAGGTTGAACGTAGGTCTGAACCTTCTTGTGCGAGATATTTTTACTCACAAAAATATGAGTTAAATAAAATAAAATAAACGCATCAATATATTATAATTTATAAATTATAATAAAAAGCCATTGGAACCTGATAAGGTTGAACATAGGACCGAACCTTCCTGTATAGGATATTTTTACTCACAAAAATATGAGTTAAACAAAATAAAGTAAACACTTCAATAAATTATAATATAAAGTCATTAAAACCTGATAAGGTTAAACGTAGGTCTGAACCTTCCTACACATGATATTTTTACTCACAAAAATACGCGTTAAGTAAACACTTCAATATTTTATAATTTATAAATTATAATAAAAAGTCACTAGAACCTGATAGGGTTGAACGTAGGACAAAACCTTCTTGTGCAAGATATTTTTACTCACAAAAATATGAGTTAAACAAAATGAAGTAAACGCTTCAATATATTATAATTTATAAATTATAATAAAAAGTCATTGGAACCTGATAAGGTTGAACCTTGGATTAAACTTTCTTGAAAGTTCTCAAACCACATTTAGAAATTATTATGAAATTTTTTGCTCTTGTTGCAAAACATGGTATTGATCTGAAGTAGCGATTTCGAGACCGAGCGTGCGTCTGGTTCCTCGTGGTTTCATGGGGATGCCGCTTGGCCCCACGGTGGGCGCCAAAATATTTCGGTTGAATATTTCCGAGGGTCGGTCGTCCTTCCTTGGTCTGCTCTGTTTTGATCGTCCAATCCTCTCCTAGAACGCAATCCACTATTATGGGTTGTTGACCTACAGAAGACACTTCGACGCTCATGTCAGATATATTTCATAAAGATGTCACTTCTTTATTAAGATAGAAAAAGATATCTTTACGTGAACATCGATCATATAATTATAGGGCTTATGGCAGCCAAACAAATTGATTAACCATTAATGCAGTATATTTTTAGACCATCAAACTTAATAATACATACTAATATGCATGTTAACTGTCCATAAATGACCATTAATTCTGATTGGTATATTCATATTCATATATATATATATATATATATATATATATATAAACGTTTTCAATTCTTATATATATATATATATATATATATATATATATATATATATATATATATATATATATATATATATTACAATAAACGTTTTCAATTCTTTAAAAAATCTTTAATCTTGAAATCACTAGTGAATGATATTTGAATCAAGCAAATAAAGAAAAAACAAGATCAATACACACCACAGTTTATACTGATTTGATTCTTCGAAAAATTAAATTTATTTTTAGATTTATAAGTAATTCATACGTTGTAAAGTTATTTTTAATTATAAGTATTGAGAAATGTATATTTTGGATTTTAGTTTGGGGGTGAATGTGCCCTTTGGATTGACGTGAAGTAGTCTCTTTAAATATTACTATTATTATATATGTTGGATCTATAGGTGATGCTTTCCTGTTTGAAGGATGAAGACCGAATTATTTATGAAATGAAGACTGTGTTTCCTTATTTTCCTTGGAAGCCGTGTGGTGTGAAGGATGTTGGAAGTTATGAATGGAAAAGAGTGCACTGCAACTTCTCCACGGTGAGAGTGGCCCAACTCAAGTTTGGCGACGAGTGGAATTCAACCACACAATATACTCTTTACTTATGATTTTGGTTTGATATAATACAAGTATTTATTTTATATAACTAAATATAAAAATAAATAAATACAATTGAAATATATTAATTACACTATTTTTAAAATTTATAATAAATAATATTTTCAACTATAAATTATATTTTAAATTTATAACAAATAATCTATATTGATATAAATTTATTTTTAGGTATAGCATAATTGTAGAAGATGTCTATTAGCTATTTTAAGCCCATCTTTTAAAATTATAAAGAATGAATTTTTATATTTTTATATTAATGTCTTAACACGGTTACTCTACTTCTTATCTCTTTGGATTCTTCATAAGTCATGGCTAAAGAATCTTCCATTTCTTTAGTAAATACATTGCATGTATTTTAACAATTTTTCCGACAAAACACAAATGAGAGAGTTCTTCAATTTTGCATTTAATTCATACACATAATTTTAGCAATGTCTAATTTGTTATGTGGTAGCAATTCTCCTTTGTCATCTAAGAAAGAGGGAATATCTTTTTAAATCATATCTCGCAAGTCCATGTTCATTGCTAAAATATGTCGAAAATTCTCAATTTTCATAGGTTTTACATCTCACCTTAAAAAGTGGAGTGCAATTCGTGTGTTGGTTGCTTATTTTCATTGAATTTTGTTGGATCAATAATCTCTCTTCTTGTTAAGGGGTTTTCCTAAAGATCGAGCTCTGATACCACTTATTGGTGTAATATGACCCTAAAAGAAGAGATGAATAGATCCTAAAAACAAATTCAAAAATTATGTCCACAAGTATACAATTGCAAACAAATTTACTACTTGAAAATAAAAGTGGAAAGATAGAGAAAATGTACACAACAAATTTATGTTGGTTCATCTCTACCTGAGGCTAGTCTAGTCTCTTAAGCAACCTTCTCAAGAAGTTCCACTAATCAAAAACTCTGATCAGTAACAAGTATCACCTTCTCCAGGTTACACAAGTTTCAACATCTCTAAATACACAAGTACAAACCTCTTCAGGCTACATTGAGTATCAATTTCTCAAGTTATTCTTCTTTATCTCCCCTTTAGATCAAGAAATGTAAATTACAACAAGAAGAAAATGACACTCTCTCAACAAGAGTGTACAACAAAGCTCACAGGTTACAACTTCACGCAATGAAGGATATAATAACATTCAAGCTCTCAACCCAAATTCTCTAATATACAATTAATATGAAAATTTCACAACACTTTGTTCTTTCTCTTTTATCTTGTTAGTATTCTTCTTGTGTGGCTTAACCTTCATTATACAAATGTTGCTTCAGCTAGCCATTGAGACATTGAATTGTAACTTATTCTTGCTATCATCTTGATATGGATTGATTTGATCAATACTTTTAATTTGATTCTTCAATTTGAATCTTCAACATGAATTGACTGATGCTCTTTAGGATATCTTCTTTTCTTTTGTGATTGAACTAAGACTTGATTTTGAAGTTTTCTCTTTTCAACATTCACAAATTTTTGTGTTAATATTTTTCATTCAAAGAGTTCATTATATATTTGTCAATATTAATTTCATTTGAACGTTTGATTAAAAACTTTTTTCTTCCAAATTGATAGTATTTGTTATAATGTATAACATTGAATCTCTGTTTCAAACACTTGTATCAATATATTAATTTGCATCATTAATCAGAGATGAAAACAAAAACTACTTTAGATCATTAAAGCACACCATAAATATTTCAACGTTAAAGGTCTTCTGACACTTAGGTTGTCTAATGACTTAAGCTGCTTTGGGTTGTCTAAGACTTTGGCCATCTAATACTTAGGTCATCTAATGACTTATTGTCTTAAGTTGTCTAGTGTTTGCGTTGGTATTTGCAACCCGAAATATACTAGTAAGTATACTAGGTTGTTGTAATAAACAAGTGTTGACGTGTTTATATTTCTCAGAGTTATGTAAGATCTACTTGGAACTCAGTTTAAACTAATAAAAGAGTAACTTTATATGATTGAATGACATTGAAGCTCGACTTCACAGATATGTTGCCTATTGACTCAAGCCTAGTATGTTGCCTATTGACTTAAGCCTAGTATGTTGCCTATTGTCCTGTTTGAAACCTGTCAGTGACTGCGTACAACTCAATTGCATTAAGATTAAGACATTAATCTAGTTGCACACCCCAGATCTATGTCTAGCATTTAGAAGCCCACGGGAAAACTGATTGGACCACAACTTAAGACTAGCTTTCACTTAGTCTTAAGCCAGTTAGATAAGATGAGTGATTAATTCATCCAACAAGTATTGTTGAGATTGATAGGGGGAGCATAGGTTTTGCTTAACCCAATCTTAATAACATCTGTGTTTTTGATGATGACAACACATAATTAATAATACATGTATATTATGTCTTACATGTTATGTGTTTACATGTTATATGCTTACATTACTGTGTTAAATCTGCATAAGCATATTTGAGAACATGATTGTGTTGTTCATTGCATATCACTGTGCTTAATATTTCTTTTTATATGTGAATGCATGACTTATGTTGTTGGAAAAGGAAAACCATAAGCACTTTGGTTTAACTTTAAATATGTGGCAAAACAACAGTTTTAAGTCGATTACATTATGGGGTGAATCGATTCAAACTCGTGTGTTTGCACAAAATCTTTTCAAGTGTGCTGTGCGATTTTTCAAGAAGAAAAGTTTTCAAAACTGTGTTAAGTATTGTTGCTTAATCGATTGCATGTGCTTTGTATTCGACTAAGCCTGTTAAAGTTTTGAAAATCTGTTAATTGCATGGCACAACTAACATAACGGTCATATTTTTAAATATGGTTACCAAGCATTATATGAAATTCGATTGCATTAATTGTAAATCCAATTAATTTCTTAGATTGCTGCTAAACAGTTATAAGTGAATGTTGTATTCGATTACATCAGTAGCAAAGTCGATTAAAATGCGTCTGATATGTGTTTAACTATAAATTGACTCAAATTTGAAATTTGTAAGAACTTTGGTGCATTTGACATTTTCATATCTTTCACAGAGAACGTGTGTGATCTTACAGAGATGGGAAAAGCTCCAAGAATCAAGCTTGACCGTGGTGATCAAGGATTCTAAGATTTCTTGAGGAGCAAGGCTTACTGTTTTCAAACGTCTGATCAATCTACACATTTAGGTGATTACTGCGCGTTCAGGATTTGTAATCTTGAATATTGTTTTGGATTCCCTGTTGTGACTACAGGAAGAAGAACGTGTGGTTCTTAACTTTGAGGGTGCCTTAAAGGGTTAGACAGTAGAAGAGGGTGTTCTTGTTGGTGGTCTTGTTGTATGTTTGCCTATATTTAGATTAGAGGGATAGAGAGGTTGATAGAAGCGACTCCAATCTTCAAGAATGGACAACTCCTTGGACCAGAATGATGCAGCGGAATGGAGAAATGGTTGCAGGCGATTATGTACGCAAGGTGTTCGGTGAATTGTTTAGTGAAGGAATGGATGTGTGTGTGAGGTTTCTCCAGCTCAGGAGGCCTTCCAAGAGGGAAGGAAGCTAGAGGATGATGGTGATAAATTAGCACAAAGCATTGAACTCGAAGAAGTGGCTGTAATTTCAATTCAACAGCGTTTCACTATTTCATTCAAGTTGAGTTCTACAAAGGATTGAATCCTTTCTTTTATAGATGAAGATAGGTTCTAAAATGTGCATAGAAGCTACTTAAGTTACACATGAAGTGTGATAGGAAAGCTATCCAGCGTGGGCTGCATGTTCCATAAGAAAAGCAATTAAAACGTGTCAATTAAAAAGGAGTTTGCTGGTGCAGATTGGCTAAGCGGTGGAGGTTTTTGGCTGGGCGTTTGCTGGATTTCGAAAGGCTTTTTCCTTTGAAAGTCCAACCCGGAATGTCTTACTCTAATCCGAAGGTCAATGGCATTGCACCCTCTTTTGGTTCCTTTGCTTTCCTTTGCATGGCTAGCCTTTTAAGGTGTATAGGCATGGGTTCTCACCTTTATTGGTGACCTACAAAACATGATAAATGCATTTAGTAAATAAAATCTATCTAAGACTTAGATAAGGAAAGAGCTTTAGAAATCTTTATTTTACTTCCTTATCTTTTAGTCTTAGTTTTAGTTGATACTTCTTTGGATGGGAAGTCCCTAAAGGGGTTGCCATCAGAGGTGTTTTACATTTTTGACGTAAGGTCTTCTGTAAAAACCTTGTTGTAAAAACCTTGATCTTTATAGTGCAATTGCATCCCGTGGTTGGAAGGACACTGGATGTAGGCAGGTTGGTCAAACCAATATAGAAACACAGTGATAGTATTTTTTGATCCCTACTCTCTTTTATTCATTCGATTAAGTTATTTGCATATTCGATTAAGTTTCCGCTACATTGAATATCTTTTAACTTGTGATTCAAGAAAACTATAAAGACTTTTTATTTTGCGAAAAATATTTTAAAAGCTTGTATTTTTACACTTCACCAATTCACCCCCCTCTTGGTCTAAGAAATTGAGTCATTCTATTTTAACAATTGGCACAAGAGCTGGTTTTCATAAAATATTTGAAAAACTAATCGATTACTATTTTCGTTTAATCGATTGATCCTGGAAAATGGCCTTTGTTTCTCAAACAAGAAGGACAAGTGAATTTGTTTTTGAACTTGTGCATGTTACTTGTAATACTAAGTCAAATTCCATTACTAATGGCTTTTATGAATCTCTTGAAACAGGTTTCTTGCAAAACAAGAAAAATAGTGTAGATGAGTTGAAATTCAGAGCTGAAAGAATAAATCTACAGGCTGAAAAGTTTACATGGTTTCTCAATGAAAAGAAATGTAATAGGCATCAAAGCGATAATATAGAGAATGTGTCAGAAAGTGATCTCATCATGATGAATCAATCTGAAATGGTGAAAGCGTGTTTGGAACAAGGAGCAAAAGATTCAATGTGGTATTAGGACAACGGATGCTCAAGGCAGATGACAGGAGATCCAACAAAGTTTATAAGTGTTGAAAATAGAATGGCTTAATTTCAACACCAAAAGGGGGTGAATTGGTGAAATACAAAAATCATAGTCTTTTTAAAATCTTTTTCGTTAAAGAGAGAACTTTCAAAACTTTCTTGAATCGCAAGGAAAAAGATAATTCAAGTGCAGCGGAAAATAGTTGACTACGTTAAAAGTAAAGTCGACTTGAAATGTAAAAGTGTAGGGATAGAAAAATCAAACACGGGTTTTTATATTGGTTCGGCCAAACTGCCTACATCTAGTTTCCTTCCAATCCTAGGAAGCAAATGCATTATAATGGTCAAGGTTTTTACAACAAGGTTTCTATAGCGACCTCCAAGTCAAAATATAAAACACCTCTCTAACCCTATAACCAATATATAGGCATATACACACAAATACAACAGCAAGATATCTCCTCTCCTACAGTCTTTTATCCCTTTGAACAATCCTCAAAGTCCTAGAACGCCGCAGCTCCTCTTCTTGTAATCACAACAGGGCAGCCACAATCTTAACAAGATTGAGAGAAGCATTCAATCACATATCAGAAACACCTCTATGTGCAGTATGATCAATCTGTCTTTCAGCACAAAATTCTTGCTCTACAAGCAACCACCAAAGAATAATCACCACGGTCTTCTTGATGAGATCTTGGAGCTTAGCACGTTCTGCAAAATCTAAAAAGAATCACTGAAATCGTTAAATTCAAAAAAGTCTATTCAGAAATCAAATTTGCGTCTATATATAGTTTATCACAAAACTGACGCTCCTCTAGTCGATGTTGCTACCAATGCAGTCGACTCTATGTAGACAGTTATAACAATTATAACAGATAGTAGCAATTAGACAAACTTAATTGATTACGCATTTAATGTAGTTGACTAACAATCAATGCGTGGTTAAAGAAATAAAATATAGTCGTTATACTTCACAAGCAATAACAAATTTTCAAAACATAACTAACTAAGTCGAATGGCTTGCGCACATAGTTGACTAAGTAATACTTTAATGCAGTTTTGAAAAAATTTCTTTGCAAAAATGTTCATAGCACACTTTGAAAAAGTTTGTGCAAAGCCACGAGTTTTAATCGACTTGCTTCATAATGAAGTCGACTTAAAACTGTTGTTTTGCCACACAATATAAGTTCAACAAAAGTGCATGTGGTTTTTCTTTTTCAAATCAAATATTATGCAATCACAGATAATATCTCATGTAGCACATAGTGAATTTGCATACAATGACAGAATCAACACACATGTTCTCAAGTAATCATAGACATGAAAGTTATGAACATGTAACACATATCAGTACATGTGTTATTAATAATGTGTTGTCATCATCAAAAACCAGAAACACTGTGAGATTATAAGGTTTAGCTAAACCAATGCTCCCCTTATCAACAAGTATCTCTTACAAGGCTACTGATCATGTCACATATAGGGATAACAACAAAGGAAAAATCATCGGTATTGGTAAAATCCAAACTCCCTCTACATATGAAATTGAAAATGTACTGTTTATTGAAGGATTGGAACACAATTTGCTAAGTATTAGTGAGTTGTGTGATAGAGGGTTGAAAATAACTTTCGAACCAAAATACTGTTTGATTAGCAATGGTTCAACTAATGAGTTGTTACTAATTGGTAAGAGATACAACAACATATATATAATCAATTTTAGAAAAACTTCATTCAAATTTGTGGTATATCTGATGTCTAAAGAAGATTATGCATGGTTATGGCACAAAAGGTTAGCTCATATTAACATGGGTTAATTGTACAAACTAGTGTCTAAAGATCTTGTCATTGGTCTTCCTAATATACACTATGCTTCTGAAAGATTGTGTGATGCATGCCAAAAAGGAAAACAAACAAGACAGTCTTTTAAAAATAAAAGAGAAATGTCAACCACCAGACCCCTGCAACTGTTACATATGGATTTATTTGGTCCCTCAAGAGTTAAGAGTCTTCAAGGAAATTTATATGGCTTAGTAATTGTTGATGACTACTCTCGTTTTACTTGGACTTTCTTTGTTTCTTCCAAGAGTGAAACTTTCAGGGTATTCAAAAAATTTGTTGTTGTTATTCAAAATGAAAAGGAGCTTAAGATTAAATCGATTAGAAGTGATCATGGGAAGGAGTTCCAAAATAAAGCATTTGATGAATACTGTGCAGAAATGGGAATCTCTCACAACTTCTCAGCACCAAGAACACCTAAGTAGAATGGAGTTGTTGAAAGAAAGGATAGGGCACTAGAAGAACTGGCAAGAACCATGTTGAATGAAAGGGACTTACCAAAGTATTTCTGGGTAGTTGCTTTGAGCACAGCGTGTTATGTGTTGAACAGAACCGTGATAAGATCAATGCTAAAATTGACCCCCTATGAATTATTCAAGGGAAGAAAGCCTAACATTTCACATCTGCGGATCTTTGGATGCAAGTGTTTTGTTCTGAAAATTGGTAAGGAAAATCTTGGTAAGTTTGATTCCAAATGTGATCACCAAATGCTTAAAAACAATGATTTCTAATAGTGTAGCTTTTGATGAGTATATTGATACTGCTACTAATTTTGTAAATCCTAGAAAGTCTATGAATCCAAATGACTCCACTGGAGAGGAAGAAGAAAATGAGGAAATTTCAATAGAGGAAAATTTTGAAGATGTAATCGATCCCCCCAGAGCTGAATCGATTAGGGAATGGAAAACACCAAGAAATGTCTCAACAAGCAACATTATTGGAGATATCACTAGAGGAGTTTCCACCAGGCATCAACTCAATCAATTTTGCATGAATGTAGCATACGTTTCCAAAATTGAACCCAAAAATATTGAAGCTACTCTTATGGATGAAAATTGGATGATGGCCATGCAAGAAGATCTAAATCAGTTTAAGAGGAACAACGTGTGGGAGTTGGTTCCAAGAACTGAAAATCTTCAAGTTATAGGCATAAAGTGGGTCTTCAGAAACAAGATGGATGATTCAGGTGAAATCATTAAGAACAAAGCAAGGTTAGTGTTGAGATTGTTTATAAGGGAAGCACTGGTTTAGCTAAACGTTAATCTCACAGTGTTTCTGGTTTTTTATGATGACAACACATTATTAATGTATTGATATGTGTTACATGTTCAAAACTTTATTGTGTACGAATTATTTCAGAACATGTTTGTGTTAATTTTGATTATGTGTGCATATTCACTGCTCTTTACATGAGATATCATCTGTGATTGCATTACATATGTGTTTAGAAAAGAAAACTGCATGCACTTGGTTGAACTTATATTGTGTGGCGAAACTGCAAGTTTTAAGTCGACTTCATTATGAAGTAAGTCGATTAAAACTCGTGACTTTCCACGGATTTTCAAAAATAATGTTGTGAGTAATTTTGCAAAGAAAGATTTTCAAAACTGCATTGAAGTGTGATAACGGTTGAAAAACCGTTATTTTCATATGCTAATTTGGACTAAATTACGCCTTCTATTGCTTAGAATGAGCTTAAAATCAAACAAAACTCAATAAATGAGTTAGTGGAGAGTCAAAAGCTGTTTTTGGCGATTTTATGCTTGTTTTGCATTGTTTTGCAGCAAAATTGACAGAAGTGAAGATTGGGAATAAAGATGAAGGTCATAAACTCAAGAAAAGCAAGAAAATCGAAAAAAAGAAGAGTCTATCGACCGTCCGGCGGTAGACCCCTGGCGCCAGGCGGTCAAACGGGAGGAGAAGACACCAGTAGTGGACGCCGGGCGGCAGACCCCTGATGCCGAGCAGTTTAGCGGCACAAGGGAAACCGCTCGGCGGTGGTGCGATTTAGGGTACACCGTCAGGCGGCAAAGTGTGGCGCCGGGCGGTGGTCAGCTGGGCTTGGGCATATTTTTCTACTGCGCTTCTCACCTATAAATAGCCCTGTGACAAATTCCAATTCATTCTTTTGACAGAGGAGGGCGGCCAGACCTACTTTGCACTCTTTCAAGAGGATCTCTTGGATGCTTAGGCTCCTTCTCATCTTTTCTAGGGTTTGCTTTCCATATCTTCCATTATTTTCATCTTGGTTCACCATGAAGATGGTGAACTAAACCCTTTTTGTTGTTGGGGGAACAATGTAATCTTTTGATACTCTCGTTTATTGAAACTCTTGTTTGAATTATATGTTTTTCATATGCGGTTATTATCAATTGTTGGATTCTCATACTGTGCTTAATGCCTTTATCGTTTAACTCATTCGGTAATTGATCTTTGATTTTATTGATACGGGGACGTACAGTAATGGCACGAAATGGCGAGAATTTCCTTGTTTAAGCAATACCACCTAGGGATAGGGGAGTAGGATGACCAATTGTATTTGCTTCTGTTTGTAATGCATTACTAGTTACTAGGGGAGGCTAGGGATAGCAAGCTGGTAATTAGTAATAGGCCTTTTTCGCCGAGGGATCGGGTTAAGGGGAGGCCAAGAAAGCTTGCATGCAATTAGATAATAACGTTATTTAAACAAGAGAAGTAAATAAAAGAGAGAGGATTAGATGAAATTGTAAACCCCCAACAACTCCATTCATCCATTGCCTAAATCTCGTCAATTGAATCACACATTGCATGTTTATTTTCTGTCATTGCATCCGCCACAATTATTGAATTTTTCTCCGCAAGTCTTACGATTTTGATTCACGTGAACGATAAGGCCTCTCGAGTCTCATGGGAAGAACGATAATGGGTTATACCATTTTTATTACTTGATACGATATGGTACACTTGCCATTCCGCTTACAAGTTTTTGGCGCCGTTGCCGGGGACTCGAGGTTTGGCTTATTTAGTAATGTGAATTGACTGAATTTGACTTGTTTGTAATTATTTGTTTATATTTTTCTTTTGTTTTTGTTTTATTTTTATTTTTCTGTAAAAGTGCTTTTAGGGGTATTTTCTCTTGTGTATGCAGGAAGGAGTACACACTAGGAGCAAAAAAGATCAGCAACCTCTTCTCGAGGGGCTACCAGACAGGAGAGGGAGGAGAGTTAATCATTCTGAACGTGAAAATTTTCCTTCTCCTAAACCACTTTTGCAATCTTTTGCACAGGACTTAGAGGAAATGGCGGAACAACAACCTCCTCCTCCGAGACGTACACTGGGGGACTCAGCCAACACTGTGGGTCCCTTGAATTTCAACAGCATAGTCATTCCTGCGGATAATGCAACGAATTTGGTGATAAGCCCTGCACTTATTCAGTTGGTCCAAAGCAACCAGTTTCACGGATTGTCGAGTGAGAATCCCTAC
This sequence comes from Vigna mungo, assembly GCA_036885675.1. NCBI lineage: Eukaryota > Viridiplantae > Streptophyta > Magnoliopsida > Fabales > Fabaceae > Vigna > Vigna mungo. The sequence continues at coordinate 7,929,282 of CP144694.1, forward strand.
AAACATTTGACTATCTTTGGCGAAATTTGCAATATTGTTAAGATGGCCGGAGTCTCAGATGAGAGGATCAGACTTACCCTATTCCTGTTCTCTTTGGGAGGAAACGCCAAGGATTGGTTGCACTCATTTGCTGAAGGGACGTTCAGAAATTGGGATGCATTGGCCAAACAATTTGTCACCAAATTTTTTCCGTAAACCAAGATTCATCAAGGAAAGCTCGAGATCTCCTCATTCAAGCAAGGGATGGAGGAAACTCTCGGACAGGCCTGGGACAGATTCAAAGGCCTGTTGAGAAAGACTCCAGTCCACGGATTTGACAAGACTACTTACTTGCTTGCTTTCCTAGGAGGGCTTAATACTCAGTCTAAAATGATGTTGGATGCCTCAGTTGGAGGAAGTATTAATAGGAAGACTGAAGACGAAGCTTATGACTTGATTGAAGACATGGCTCTGAATGAAGCTTCCCAAAGTGAGAGGGGTACACAGAAGGAGGAATATTGCATCTTCCTACTAATGATGCAATGGCTGCGCAAAATCATCTTCTTAACCAAAACTTGGACAAACTGACAAAGGTCCTTTCTGAACTTCCAACAGGGTTAAGAAATATTTCTCAAACACAACAACTTTGCAACTTATGCGATGGTGACCACATCAATGGTCAATGTGTTTTTCCTGAAGAAATACAGCAGGATGTCTATGGGTGCCTGATAATGACATATTTTGCTATGATTTCTGTAGTGAATTGAGAGAAAATGTCAACTCTTTCTTAGCTTTGTACCTTCTGTATGCCTCAATTTGTTAAGTTTCTAAGTAGCTACATCTTTGGTTGAATTGATTTAAATTACTTCACTAATCTCCACTTTTTGGTTGTTAGATCATGCATCTGAAGCTTGTTGTCCAAATCGAAGAATGGAAGAACCACATAAGCAAGAATGAACGTAAAAGAAGAAATATTGAGCAAAGATTGATGTTGTCGCTGGGGTACAGCTGAGCCCCATTCTTCTCTGGAAGTCTGTAGCTGGGGTACAGCTGAGCGCCCAGCTCTCTGGAAGTCTGCAGCTGGGGTACAGCTGGGGTACAGCTGAGCGGTAGCAATGCTGATGTGGAAAAATTAGGTCTTTTTAGACCTAACACGCGAAGGGATTTGGATCTTTTGGCACCCAGACGCATTTTCTCTCTTTTGGAGCTCTTGGAGGCAAGCTTGGAGCTGTGGGAACGGTCAATCTTCATCCTTGGGTCTTCTTCCTTCTTCCATTTCCTCCTTTTTTGTAAGCTTGAGCTCTCCATTCATGGAGAGCTAGTTTCATTATTGTTGGGGATTGATGTAACCACGAATCTCTTATGTAAATGACTATGATTTGAAAGAATATATGTCTCTTTCATTGATTGTTAGTGTTTAATTTCATCTCTTAATGCTTGTTGTGAAGTTGCTACCCATGACATGATTTTAGGGTTTGCTTGATATTGGGAAATGTTGGGTAAATCTTGACTTGGGTTAAACACCTAAAGGAAATAGTATCTAGGGATAGAACTAGGACCTTTGGTTGTCTTAAAATCTTATTTCTTAATGCGGAAATAATTATTAGGTTTTCCAAGGGATTGGAACCTAATGAGGAAGTTTAGGCTCTTTCTACCAAGGGATTGGGGTTTGAGTAAATTAGGGTTTAGGGTTTAGGGTTTAGGGTTAGTAGATTGACATTGACATATTAATGAAGAGGAAGTAATTTTCTATACATAAGATTGAAGTAGGTGAAATCATACCCCCAACAATATCATTCCTTATCATTTCTAATCTTACCATTTCCAAGTGTTTGAGTGCTTAAGATCACTTTTATCATTTATGTTTTATATTTACTTTAATTGAACCAAAACTCAATTTATGGAAGCATTCTTTAGTCTAGGTTAGTTAGAAATTATACGATTGTCTAGTGCAACGACTCTCTTGGAAAACGATATCCGATCTTACCGGTTTTATTACTTGAACTATTTGGTACACTTGCCAAAGTCCCAACAAGTTTTTGGCGCCGCTGCCGGGGACTCGGTGTTCAAACTAGATTTTTATGTGATTTTTAACTGATTTAGACTTTATTCTTTTGTTTATAATTTTCTGTTTTATTGTAATTACTATTTTCATATTTTCAGAGTTAACTTGTGGCTTGAGTTTGGTTGTTCTCTAGTGTATGTAGGGAACTATCCGTACAAGGAGGACTGTGTCATTTGAACCACTCCTTGTCGACCCTGAGATCGAGAAAACAGCTCGTAGAAACAACAGTGACACTAGGAGACGATGAGCTATTAGTCAACAAGCTGGCCCTGAATCTTCGACTTCTCTCAACGATCAACCTATTGATCTTCTTGATACTTCTGTTGTAAACGAGATGGATGGTACAGGACCGCCTCCACAAAGAAACATAGGGGACTCCATTGCTTACACTAGCCCGAGAAATTTCTCAAGCATTGTGAGGCCCACTATGAGTGATAAACTTGCAGAAATCAAGCCAGCTCTACTCTAGCTCATCAGTTCTAATCAATTCTCTGGCATGGATAATGAAGACCCTCATGCTCATTTGGTCACTTTCTATGAGTTGTGTGGCTCTGTGGGTGTAGTGGGGGAGGAGGAAGAAGCATTGTATGTGAGACTCTTCCCATTTTCTCTAAATGGCAAAGCAAAGGCTTGGCTTCAGTCACAGCCTAATCAAAGTTTGACTAGTTGGGAGGATGTGGAACACAAATTTCTTGCTCTCTTCTTTCCACCATCAAAGAGCACAGAGATAAAAGCTGCAATTGCTACTTTTGTTCAAGGAGTAGATGAACCATTGTGTGAAGCCTGGGAAAGATTCAAAGTTTTATTGAGGAAGTGTCCCAGTCATGGCTTTAGCTTGGAGATGCAGGTGCAAACCTTCTGCAACGGATTGCAACCTCATACTAAGATGATACTTGATGCATCTTTTGGTGGGTCGGTTCTATTCAAAACTGCTGATGAAGCCATTGCTGTTATTGAAAACATGGCTTCCACTGATATGCGGAGTCAACATGGGAGGACTCAAGTATAGAAAAGAGGAGTTTATGAACTTAATGCTCAAGATGCTATACTTGCCCAAAACAAGCTTCTTGCTCAACAGATGGAGCTCCTGACCCAAAATATGGCTAAGTTGCCTCAGCAGTTGCAAGCAATGCAAAGTCAAGCTCAACCGCATCATCAAGTTATGAGATGTGATTTCTGTGGAGATAATCATCCTAATGGCCATTGCCAAGTTCCTAGTGGTTCCCAATCTGAAGAAATCAACTATATGGAGAACCAAGGAAGACAAAATTTCTTCAACAACACCTTCCCTAATCCTTCCAATCAAGGGTGGAGACAAGCACAAGGAGCTTCTGGTAGTAGAAATTCTTATCAACCTGCTCATCAATACTCATCTCAGAATGATAGGAATACAAAACTAGAAGAAAAATTGCAGATGTTCATGCAGCAGTCCATCCAAAACCAAAAGAATACCGATGCATCTATAAAGAATTTGGAAATGCAAGTTGGTCAGTTGGCCAAGCAGTTGGCAAATCAACAAAGTGGACAATTTTCTGCTAATACTGAGGCCAATCCAAAGGAAGAGTGCAAAGTCATTACCACAAGAAGTGGTAAAGTGTTAGTTGAAAAAGAAGAGAGTAAAAAGAAAAATGATAAGAAAGAGATGGTAGAAGAAGAAAATCAAGAAGAAAGAGGAATGAATGAAGAGATTGTGAGAGAAGAAGAAGAGGAAGTTAATAAAAGTCATGAAAAGGAGAAAAAGCAAAAAGAAAAAGAAATAGTGAAACACCTTCCCTATCCAAAGGTGTATACAAGAAAAGAAAAAGAGAAGCAATTTGAGCGCTTTATTGATATATTCAAAAAGCTTGAGATAAAGATGCCCTTTTCTGAAGCTCTACAACAGATTCCAACCTATGCTCGGTTCATGAAGGAGCTACTCACCAAAAAGAAGAAATACATTGAAGCTGAAACCATTGAAGTTCAAGGCAACTGTAGTGCCATCATTCAAAAGCTTCTCCCACCGAAATTTAAAGATCCTAGTAGGTTTACTATCCCATGCACCATTTGGAAGTTAGTTATTGGGAAGGCTCTAATTGATTTGGGAGCAAGCATCAATCCTATGCCTCTCTCGATGTTTAAGAAGATAGGAGAGTTGGAATTGAAGCCTACTCGTATGACTCTCCAACTTGCTGATAGATCCATTAAATACCCTCATGGAGTGGTGGAAGATGTGCTAGTCAAGGTTGACAAATTTCTCTTCCCTGTGGATTTTGTTATAATGGAGATGGAGGAGGATACGGAAGTTCCTCTCATTCTTGGGAGACCATTTATGAAGACTGCAAGAGTGTTAATTGACGTTGATAATGGTAAACTCAAGGTGAGAGTGCAGAATGAAGAAGTGAACTTCAATGTTTTCGAAGCTATGTTCCACCCAAATGATGATGAAGCATGTTTTCAAATTGATGCTTTGGATGAAGTATGCTCAAACACTGAGAAAGTTGCTTACATTTCATCCCCTTTAGAGAAGACCCTTATTGATGCTTGTGAGGCTCTCAATGAAGAGGAAGAAAAACTGATTGATGAATGTTTGACTAACTTGGATACTTTGAAGGAAATCCCTCCTCATGAAGTGAAGATTGAAGATTTAAATGCCAAGGAGAAAGTCAAAGACAGTAAACTTGAGTTAAAAATGTTACCCCCTCATTTGAAGTATGTGTTTCTAGAAGAGGGTGGTGGCAAACCAGTTATCATCAGTAACTCTCTATCTTCCACAGAAGAAGAAAAATTGATTGAAGTTCTCAAAGATAACAAAGGAGCTATTGGGTGGACAATATCTGATCTCAAAGGAATAAGCCCCTCATATTGCATGCACAAGATATTCATGGAGGAGGACTTTAAGCCAGTAGCTCAACCTCAGAGAAGATTGAATCCTGTGATGAAGGAAGAAGTAAGAAAATAGGTCTTGAAGCTACTTGAGGCTGGAATCATATACCCAATTTCTGACAGTGCCTGGGTGAGTCCAGTACAAGTTGTCCCAAAGAAAGGTGGGATGACAGTTGTTTGTAATAATAAGAATGAACTCATACCCACAAGGACTGTAACTGGATGGAGGATGTGCATAGACTATAGAAAGTTGAACAAAGCCACAAGGAAGGGTCGTTTTACCCTTCCTTTCATGGATCAGATGTTGGAGAGGCTAGCAGGCCAAGCTTTCTATTGCTTTCTTAATGGTTATTCTGGATATAACCAAATTGCTGTGGATCCACAAGACCAAGAGAAGACATCTTTTACTTGTCTATTCAGTGTTTTTGCTTATAGAAAGATGCCATTTGGACTATGCAACGCTCCAACAACATTTCAAAGATGTATGCAAGCTGTCTTTTCAAATTTAATTGAAAAATGCATTGAGGTCCTTATGGATGATTTTTCGGTGTTTGGAAGTTCATTCAACTTATGCTTATCAAATCTGGAGATTGTTCTTGAAAGGTGCATTCAGACAAACCTCATTCTCATTTGGGAAAAATGTCATTTCATGGTGACTGAAGGTATTGTGCTGGGTCATAAAATTTCATCTAAGGGCATTGAAGTTGACAAAGCTAAAGTGGAAGTCATTGAAAAGCTTCCTCCACCGACAAATGTGAAAGGTATAAGAAGCGTTCTTGGGCATGCTGGTTTTTATAGAAGATTTATCAAAGACTTCTCCAAGATTGTCAAGCCATTATGCAGCTTTCCGGTAAAGGACGCTCCTTTTGTGTTAGATGAAGAGTGTTTGAATGCATTCAGGATTTTGAAGGACAAATTGATTTCTGCACCAGTGATCATTGGCCCAAATTGGGAACAAGAATTTGAATTGATGTGTGATGCCAGTGATTATGCCATAGGTGTTGTCCTTGGCCAAAGAAGAGTAAAGGTCTTTCATGCCATCTACTATGCCAGTAAAGTTCTAAATGGAGCTCAACTCAATTATGCCACAACTGAGAAAGAATTTCTGGCAATAGTGTATGCTTTAGAGAAGTTCAGACCTTATCTCATTGGTTCAAAAGTCATCATTTACACTGACCATGCTGCAATTAAATACTTGTTGACCAAACCGGACTCTATACCAAGATTGATAAGATGGGTTCTTCTGCTACAAGAGTTTGATTTAGAGATCCGAGATAAAAAAGGAAGTGAAAATGTCATTGCAGACCATCTCTCCAGGCTTGTGAATGAAGAAGTTACAGCTAAGGAGAAAGAAATTCGTGAAGAGTTTTGTGATGAGAATTTGATGATGGTGCAACAGAGGCCCTGGTTTGCAGACATAGCCAATTTCAAAGCTGCATGGATCCTCCCAGATGATCTTTCATGGCAACAAAAGAAGAAATTTTTAAATGATGCTAAACAATTTGTTTGGGATGACCCTTACCTCTTCAAATTAGGTGCTGACGATCTATTGAGGCAGTGTGTTACTGTAGAAGAAGCAGCAGGCATATTGTGGCATTGTCACAATTCGCCATATGGTGGACATTTTAATGGTGAAAGAATAGCTGCCAAGGTTTTGCAATCTGGATTCTATTGGCCTACAATTTTCAAAGATGCTTATGCCCATGCAAAGAGTTGTGATAAGTGCCAAAGGGTCGGTACCATTTCAAGAAGGCATGAGATGCCACTGCAGAATATTCTTGAAGTTGAGGTCTTTGATTGCTGGGGAATTGATTTTGTTGGTCCCCTACCCTCTTCATATAATAATGAGTACATTCTGGTTGCAGTGGACTATGTCAGCAAGTGGGTGGAGGCAGCAGCATGCCAAAAGAATGATGCCAACACTGTCATTAAATTCCTAAAAAGGAATATTTTCTCGAGGTTTGGGCCTAACACGCGAAGGGCTTTGGATCTTTTGGCACCCAGACGCATTTTCTCTCTTTTGGAGCTCTTGGAGGCAAGCTTGGAGCTGTGGGAACGGTCCATCTTCATCCTTGGGTCTTCTTCCTTCTTCCATTTCCTCCATTTTTGTAAGCTTGAGCTCTCCATTCATGGAGAGCTAGTTTCATTATTGTTGGGGATTGATGTAACCACGAATCTCTTATGTAAATGACTATGATTTGAATGAATATATGCCACTTTCATTGATTGTTAGTGTTTAATTTCATCTCTTAATGCTTGTTGTGAAGTTGCTACCCATAACATGATTTTAGGGTTTTCTTGATATTGGGAAATGTTGGGTAAATCTTGACTTGGGTTAAACACCTAAAGGAAATAGTATCTAGGGATAGAACTAGGACCTTTGGTTGTCTTAAAATCTTATTTCTTAATGCGGAAATAATTATTAGGTTTTCCAAGGGATTGGAACCTAATGAGCAAGTCTAGGCTCTTTCTAGCAAGGGATTGGGGTTTGAGTAAATTAGTATATTGACATTGACATATTAATGAAGAGGAAGTAATTTTCTATACATAAGAGTGAAGTAGGTGAAATCATACCCCCAACAATATCATTCCTTATCATTTCTAATCTTACCATTTCCAAGTGTTTGAGTGCTTAAGATCACTTTTATCATTTATGTTTTATAGTTACTTTAATTGAACCAAAACTCAATTTATGGAAGCATTCTTTAGTTTAGGTTAGTTAGAAATTATACGATTGTCTAGTGCAAGGAGTCCCTTGGGAAACGATATCCGATCTTACCGGTTTTATTACTTGAACTATTTGGTACACTTGCCAAAGTCCCAACAGTGCCCAGTTCCAATACAAACAAGGTAATTTCAACCAAGGTAATTCTAGCCAAGGTTGGAAGAATCACCCCAGTATTGGACAAAATCATAACAATACTTCTAGGCAAGTAGGAAGCTTCAGGCAGCAACAACCTTCACCATTATGGCAGCAAGTGAGCAATTTGACTGAGTCTGTCAGGACCTTAAGTAACCGATTTGATGACTTCTTCAAAAAATATGAGCATCAGTTGAATAACACTCAGGCCAGTTTTAAATCACTGGAGTCACAGGTTGGACAGCTCGCAACAAGAATAGAAATTACTGAGAAGAACCAGTTCAGGGCCAACACTGAGGTCAACCCTAAGAGAGAATGTAAAGTCATTACGAGCCAAGATGGTTGGGAAGCAGACTGTGAACCATTCCATTTGGTAGATAGTGAAGAAGAAGAAATGCTGATGACTGAATTCTTTGAACCTGTGAGTAGTGAAGATGAAGAAGGTGAAGGTTATAATGAAGAAGAGGTTGGTGGAGAAAAAGAGGAGATAGGGACTAGAAGCAATCATAATGGGGGATTTAGAGAAATTTTCAACAGAATGACTGTGGTGTCTTTAGGAAATCAGCAGCTTCCTCCCTATTAAAAAGAATTAAAATCAACCTTGATGATAAAGTTGAGCTGATTGATGAAGAAGAGGATCATGTTTTTCAACCACAGAAGAGTAATTATCCTCCCAAGGTTAAAGATCCCGGGTGCTTAACATTGTCATGTACTCTGAGTGATTTAGATGTGGAAGCCATGATAGATTCTGGATCTAGCATCAATTTAATACCCATAGAACTTTTGAAGGAAATCAGTGGGCTTGTGTTGAAACCATCTGACTTGACTATAGCAATGGCAGACGGTTCTACAAAAGTGCCAGTGGGAATGGTGGAAAATGTTGTTGTGCGAGCAGATCGGCTTGAGTTCTTAGCAGATTTCATTGTTATGGATGTAAAAACTGAGGAAGAGTACCCTGTAATTTTGGGGCGACCCTTCATGGCAACATCAAAGATGCTTATTAATGTTCATGAGGGAAGGATAATGATAAGGGATTTGAATTATCTATTTCTCTATACTGGCCGTGAAGGGGATGAGATCAAAACAGTAAAAAGAGACAGATTTAAGAAGCCAGAGATGGGCGAAGAACAAGAAGGGAGCATAGCAGGTACTGATTATTCTGACAGCTGTTACGTTTTGCAAGTACCTGAGGATAAAGGGAGAAGAACCATTCACCAAAAATCAAAAGAAGATCCACTCCACCCAGGGAGTAAAGTGAGATTTAAGAAAAAGGAATGGTTAGTAAAGGAGCTGAAAGAAAAAGGAATGGTGGAGAATAGAAGACCATATTCCTCTGTTGTTCGCCAAGTAGACAAACAAAAGCTGAGAAGGTGGGATGATGAAGATTCCAGTGTGAGGAAGAAGAGTTGATTGCTGAGAAGAACTTTTTGTACTTTAAAACAATTTTTTTTTCTTTAAGTTTTTCTTTTGAACATGTAAAATTTGGAACAATTTTTGGGTAGCATCTACTAAGGGATGCTAACTTTTAGTATCTACTGAGGGATGCTAACTTTGGTATCTACTAGAGGATACCCGGAAGGTACACCAACTGAAGGGTGTTGGACGGCTGACATTTACTGACAAATGCTAAACAGGTTTGGGTTAGGCTCGCGACGTTAAATAAGCGCTACTGGGAGGCAACCTAGAATTTCTTCTTTAGCCTTGCATTTTAAATTTTTGAATTTTTTTTTCAGTGTGTATGCTTGGCTTGAATACTTTTCTGAAGATGTTAGACTGGATAAATTGCATGATGAGCCTATTTGATGATGATTTGATGTGAATGATTATTAAGTTGTATGCATGTTAACATCCTGGGAAACAGATGTGTGATGAAGTATGATTGTGGTCATGATGCTAAGCAGGATGTATGAATGACTAAGCGTGAGAAAGCATGTTGTGCGAGGTATTGAGCCCTAGAGTTTTTATTGTTGTGTGTATCGTTCACAGTGAAGCATAAATTTTATTGCCTTAATCTTGATGATTGATTGATTTTTATGTGAATGTCAAATGATCAACGCCATGTTTGAAAACCCTTTTCTAGCCAAAATTTTCACCCAAAAAATGCTTTAAAGATTATATCCTTTTTGAACCTTAGCCTGAAACAAGATGAAACCCCTTTGATTTGAAATTTCTTATCTTGAGTTGGGTTGAGAATAATTGTATGGAATGAAAAGGTTCAAGTTTGGGGTTGCATGGGGAAAATGGAAAGGCAAAAAGAAAAGCATTGAGCTCAAATGTTGAAAAACAAAATACATGAGTAGAGAAAAAGAAGAAAAAAAAATATATGAAGATGAGCTCAATGAAAAAGAGAAAGGGAAGAAGCTGGGAATGAGTGAAATTGGTGACAAAGAGAGAGTTTAAACTTGAACCTTTTCATTGATGAAATAGTTCTTTTGACTCAAGAATTTTGTGATTCAGAAAAAACCAACTTTTCTTGATAGCCCGACCTCATTACCAGCCTTGGAAAAGTCCTTTTGATGGCATTTGCATGGAATGATGTTGATTGTTTAAGATGAATGGCAATTTTATTTCATGTGACTTGTGAGCAATAAAGAGTGGAGTGCTACCCTAAACACTTGAGTGATTGAGTGAAACACTTGCTTGGTGAGAACTTCTAAAGTTCATGATTGCATTTCTTGTTTAGTGGACTGATCATTCATACTGTATAGCATCTGTTGAGGAACGCATGAGCTAAATTAAGTTGAGAACAAGCATGCATCTTGATTTGAGTTCACTGATTATCTGAAATTGAGTAAGTTTTGTCATGCACTTTGGAAATGTTGAATCATTGGATGAAAGGGTAGAAAGTCAAGCTCTGTTTTGTTTTATGGTTTTGTTTTCTTTTGCTTGAGGACAAGCAAATTTCTAAGTTTGGGGTTGTGATAACGGTTGAAAAACCGTTATTTTCATATGCTAATTTGGACTAAATTACGCCCTTTATTGCTTAGAATGAGCTTGAAATCAAACAAAACTCAATAAATGAGTCAGTCAAGAGTCAAAAGCTGTTTTTAGCGATTTTATGCTTGTTTTGCATTGTTTTGCAGCAAAATTGACAGAAGTGAAGATTGGGAATAAAGATGAAGGTCATAGACTCAAGAAAAGCAAGAAAATCGAAGAAAAGAAGAGTCTATGGACCGCTCGCTGGTAGACCCCTGGCGCCGGGCGGTCAGACGGGAGGAAAAGACACCAGCAGTGGACGCCGGGCGGCAGACCCCTGACGCCGGGCGGTTTTGCGGCACGAGGGAAACCGCCAGGCGGTGGACCCCTACCGTCGGGCGGTGGTGCGATTTAGGGTACACCGCCGAGCGGCAAAGTGTGGCGCCGGGCGGTGGTCAACTGGGCTTGGGCCTATTTTTCTGCTGCACTTCTCACCTATAAATAGCCCTGTGACGAATTCCAATTCATTCTTTTGACAGAGGAGGGCGGCCAGACCTACTTTTCACTCTTTGGAGAGGATCTCTTGGATGCTTAGGCTCCTTTTCATCTTTTCTAGGGTTTGCTTTCCATATCTTCCATTATTTTCATCTTGGTTCACCATAACAATGGTGAACTAAACCCTTTTTGTTGTTGGGGGAACAATTTAATCTTTTGATACTCTCGTTTATTGAAACTCTTGTTTGAATTATATGATTTCATATGCGTTTATTATCAATTGGTGGATTCTCATACTATGCTTAATTCCTTTATCGTTTAACTCATTCGGTAATTGATTTTTGACTTTATTGATACGGGGACGTACAGTAATGGCACGAAATGGTGAGAATTTCCTTGGTTAAGCAATACCACCTAGGGATAGGGGAGTAGGACGACCAATTGTATTTGCTTCTGTTTGTAATGTGTTGCTAGTTGCTAGGGGAGGCTAGGGATAGCAAGCCGGTAATTAGTAATAGGCCCTTTTCGCCGAGGGATCAGGTTAAGGGGAGGCCAAGAAAGTTTGCATGCAATTAGATAATAACGTTATTTAAACAAGAGGAGTAAATAAAAGAGAGAGGATTAGATGAAATTGTAAACCCCCAACAACTTCATTCATCCATTGCCTAAATCTCGTCAATTGAATCACACATTGCATGTTTATTTTATGTCATTGCATCCACCACAATTATTGAATTTTTCTCCGCAAGTCTTACGATTTTGGTTCACGTGAACGATAAGGCTTTTCGAGTCTCATGGGAAGAACGATAATAGGTTATACCATTTTTATTACTTGATACGATATGGTACACTTGTCATTCCGCTAACAAAGTGACATAGTTGACTGTATGCTCAGGCAACTCGACTTAGTTAGTTATGTTTTAAATTTTTGTTGATGCTTGTGAACTATAACGGGTATATTTTGTCTCTTTGTCCAAGCATTAAGTACCAGTCAATTGAATTAATTGTGTAATCAATTTGGTTGGTCTGACTGCTACTAATTTGTTTTAACTGTCTTAACTGTCTGACTGAAGTCGACTATATTAATAGCGAAGTTGACTACAGGAACGTCTGTTTTACAGAAAACTATAAATAGACGTGATTTTGTTTTACACAAAGACTTTGATTATTCTAACACTTTCATTCTATTGTTTCATATTTTGATCTCTATGAAAAGGCTCCAAGAACTTATCAAGAAGACTATGGAGATCTCTCTTGGATAGTTGCTTGACGAGTAAGGCTATGCCAAAAGAAAGGCTTGATCATACTGCACATTGAGGTGTATTGGAAACGTGATCATTTACTTCTCTCAATCTTATGAAGATTGTGGTTGCCCTGTTGTGATTACAGGAAGAGGACGTGCTGCGTTCTTGAAACTTTAAGGATTGTTCAAAGTTGACAAAGACTGCAGGAGAGTGGATATCTTGCTACTGTTATTTGGGTGTTGTATGTCTATATTTTGGTTAGAGGGTTAGAGAGGTGTTTTATATTTTGACATAGAGGTCTCTATAGAAACCTTGTTGTAAAAACCTTGACCATTATAGTGCATTTGCTTCCGGGTACAGGAAGGACATTCGATGTAGGCAGTTTGGCTAAACCAGTATAAAAATTGTGTTTGAATTTCTCTATCCCTTATCTCTTTATTTTAGGTCAACTTTATTTTATGTATAGTCAACTATTTTCCGTTGCACTGGTGTATCTTTTTCATACGAGATTCAAGAAACTTTTGAAAGGTTTATACTTTGTAAAAAAGATTTTGAAAATACTCTGATTTTTTATTTACACCAATTCACCCCCCCCCCCTCTTGGTGTTGAAATAAGCCATTCTTTTTCCAACAGTTAGTCGCTAAAGGTTATAGCCAAGAAGAAGGAATCGATTATGATGAAACCTATGCACCTGTAGCCAGACTGGAAGCTATAAGAATTCTGCTTGTTATTGCCTTAGTTATGAAGTTTAAGCTATATCAAATGGATGTTAAGAGTGCATTCCTAAACAGGTATATCAAGGAAGAGGTATATGTGAAGCAACCACCAGGATTTCAAGATTATGAACATCCAAACTTTGTATTCAAGTTGTAAAAGACCTTATGTAGACTGAAACAAGAACCAAGGTCATGGTACAAGCGTCTAAGTGAATTTCTGATAAAGAAGGGATTCACTAGGGCTAAAGTATATTTAACTATTTTCATTAAGAATTCCAAAAAGGATAGATTGTATGTGCAAATTTATGTTGACGATATCATTTTTGGATCAACTAATCTCACGTTATGCAAAGAATTTTCTAAGACTATGCAGGATGAGTTCGAGATATCCATGATGGGAGAACTTACGTACTTCCTTGGACTTCAAGTCAAGTAGACTAAAAATGGCATCTTTATTCATCAATCCAAGTACTCCACTGATCTGTTGAAGAAATACAAAATGTTGGATTGCAAAGTGGTTGCAACACCTATGGCAATAAACTGCTATCTTGATCTTGATGAAGCAGGCAAAGTTGTTGCTCAGAAAATGTATAGAGCTATGATCGGATCTCTATTGTACTTAACTACCAGTAGACCAGACATCATGCATAGTGTTTGTCTTTGTGATGGGCTTCAGTCTTTACCAAAAGAATCACACTTAACTGCTGTAAAGAGAGTTTTGAAATACTTAAAGGGAACCAAGAATCTTGGACTATGGTATCCTAGTGGTTCAAATATTTTTCTTGAAGGATACAATGATTCTGATTTTGGTGGCTATAAACTAGACAAAAAGAGCACTAGTGGTACATGTCATCTACTAGGATGTTCACTAGTTTCTTGGCATTCAAAGAAACAAGCTTGTGTGGCATTATCTACCACAAAAGCTGATTACATAGCATTTGGGAGCTATTATACTCAGTCTCTTTGGATCAAAAGTCAACTAGAGGATTATGGCATATCATTAGATCATATTCCCTTAAAATGTGATAACACCAATGCAATTAACTTGACTAAGAATCATGTTCTTCATTCTAAAACTAAGCATATTGAAATAAGGCAACATTTCATACGAGACCATATCCTCAAGGGTGAAATTAAGGTTGAATATGTTGACACCTTACATCAATGGGCAGACATTTTTACAAAACCATTGAATAAAGAAAGATTTTATACCATCAGAAATGAACTCGGAATTATGGATGATAGTAGTATTAAATAGATTAATAATCGATTACACTAAGTGTGTATGAAATTGAATACATTTTACTGTTACATTAACATCTTTGCATACTCATATATTATCTGTGATAATTCATGTAATACATTGATTCTAAAATGCTTGATCTGGAAAGACTTTGAAAGGTATTATAGGAAAAATACTTGTTGACTGCATGAAATAGGAAAATTATCAAAGTGTTACAGCAAGAAGTCAATTATGATTGTGATCAAATCAATTGAGTTTTGACATGGGTTTGAAAATCCTAACTTGGAATATTTCTCATCTTAAACCTTGTTTTATATTCTGTTGAATGTTTATTCTTCTTATATCTCTATGCTTATCCACTATTTCTATGTTCTGAGATTATAAGAATTTAAACTGTTTTTGATGAATTGAAATTGTATCAACTATGTTATGAGTATTCTATTACACATTTGTTTTGATACAATGCTGGAATATGCTGATACATGCTCTGATATATACTCTGATTACTACATTATGCATCTGAAATTTGAGATTAATACATGCATAATGACAAGGGGAGCATTGCATATTATTGATATATCTCACATGTTTTTCATTTAAGGGGGAGAATATCTTAAATTCATGTGGATATTATTGACAGGGGGAGCATCATAATCTGTTTTGATAGTTATTACATATGATGCATCTCTTATATGGTTTATTATCTAAGTATCAATTACATTGTACTTATCTTTTCTTTATAATGCCCAAATGGGGAGAATTATGATGATTTGTAATTGAAAATATGTGTGGTTGTATTGTGACTGTGCAACATGGTTAATTATTAATCATGGTTGTGTATCATCAAAAAAGGGGAAGATTATTGAGATTGATAGGGGGAGCACAGGTTTTGCTTAACCCATTCTTAATAACATCTGTGTTTTTGATGATGACAACACATAATTAATAATACATGTATATTATGTGTTACATGTTATGTGTCTACATGTTATATGCTTGCATTACTGTGTTAAATCTGCATAAGCATATCTGAGAACATGATTGTGTTGTTCATTGCATATCGTTGTGCTTAATATGTGTTTTTATATGTGAATGCATGACTTATGTTGTTGGAAAAGGAAAACCACAAGCACTTTGGTTGAACTTTAAATATGTGGCAAAACAAAAGTTTTAAGTCGATTACATTATGGGGTGAATCGATTAAAACTCATGTGCTTGCACAAAATCTTTTCAAGCGTGCTGTGAGATTTTTCAAGAAGAAAAGTTTTCAAAATT
Organism: Vigna mungo; assembly: GCA_036885675.1. NCBI lineage: Eukaryota > Viridiplantae > Streptophyta > Magnoliopsida > Fabales > Fabaceae > Vigna > Vigna mungo. The sequence continues at coordinate 7,944,938 of CP144694.1, forward strand.
GTGCTAGGTATTATTGCTTAATGGATTGCATGTGCTTTGTATTCAACTAAGTCTTTTAAAGTTTTGAAAATCTGTTAATTGCTTGACACAACTAACATAGCGGTCATACTTTTAAATGTGTTGACCAAGCATTAAATGAAAGTCGATTGCATTAATTGTAATCCAATTAATTGTTGCGATTGCTGCTAAGCAGTTATAACTGAATGTTGTATTCGATTACATTAGTAACTAAGTCGATCAAAATGCGTCTGATATGTGTTTAACTATAAATTGACTCAAATTTGAAATCTGTAAGAAGTTTGGTGCATTTGACATTTTCATATTGTTGGAAAAAGAATGGCGTAGTCTCAACACCAAGAGGGGGGTGAATTGGTGAGGTTTAAAAATCAGAGTCTTTTTCAAATCTTTTTTGGCAAAGTATAAACCTTTCAAAAGTTTCTTGAATCTCAAGGAAGGATAAATCAGTACAGCAGAAAAATAAAGTTGACTATGCAGAAAGTAAAGTCGACTTAAAGTAAAGAGTTCAGGGATAGAGAAAATCAAACACAATTTTTATACTGGTTCGGCCAAACTGCCTACATTCAGTGTCCAACCTGTACCTAGAAGCAAATGCACTATAATGGTCAAGGTTTTTACAACAAGGTTTCTATAGAGACCTCAACGTCAAAATATAAAACACATCTCTAACCCTCTTACCAAAATATAGGCATACAACACCCAAATAAAGCAGCAAGATATCCCCTCTCTTGCAGTCTTTGTCAACTTTGAACAATCCTCAAATTTATCCCAGAACGCAGCACATCCTCTTCCTGTAGTCACAATAGGGCAACCACAATCTTCCAAAGATTGAGAGAAGTAGATGATCAATTTCTAGTACACCTCAATTGTGCAATCTGATCAAGCTTTTCTTTCAGCACAACCTTGCTCTTCAAGCAACTATCTAAGAAAGATCTTCACGGTCTTCTTGATGAGTTCTTGGAGCGTTTTCACAAAGATCACAATCTGAAACAATAGAATGAAATTGTTAGAATAACCAAAGTCTCTGTAAATTACAGAATCACGTATATTTATAGTTTTCTATAAAGCAGACGCTCCTGTAGTCAACTTTGCCACTAATATAGTCGACTGTAACCAGACAGTTATAACAGTTAAAACAATTAGTAGCAGTCAAACCAACCAAATTAATTACACATTAAATTCAGTTGACTTGCAATAAATCCTTGAACACTGAATCAAAATATAGTCGTTATAGTTCACAAGCATTAACAGAATTTCAAAACTCAACTAACTAAGTCGAATTCCCTGTGCATGCAGTCGACTATGTCACTTCAACTCAGTTTTGAAAATCTTTTCAATGCTAATTTTTCTTATCTTCATTGGCATCCATCAGTAAATGCCAAATCACCTAACATCCATCAGTAGATGTTGTAGAAGCATCCATCAGTAGATGCTATCATCACTGCCATTAGAAGCAGCACATAACCTTAACAGAATAAAATAAATAAATAAATCAAATCAAATCAAATCAAATCAAATCAAAACAAAACAACATAAAAGATAAAAAAAAATTCAGAAACTAAGTTAGAAACTGGGTTGCCTCCCAGCAAGCGCTTCTTTAACGTCATTAGCTTGACCCGGTAAAGCCCAAACACCCATCAGTAGGTGTTGAAAATCTATGTTGGCGTTCTTCCTTCCTTCATGACACCAACAAAATCTCGAAAATTTCCTTGTCACCAACTCTAAGGATTCTCAATCTCAAGAGCGCTCTGTTTGCTTTGATAGTCTTGACAACCCATAACCTATTCTTAAATTTCACTGGTGTGTCAGGTTTGGGTTTGTCACTTTTCATATCAGGGTGTTGGTGAAACAATTCTCCTTCCTTATCTGTCTCCTGATGATCTTGTGCTCCTGGTACAAATTTTATCCTGCAGACACTAAAGAACATTGCACTAGAGCACAGAATTAGCCCCAAAGAAAAAAAACAGTAAAATAATTTTTTTTTTAAAGAAAGAAAAATAAAAACAGAAAGATAAAAAGATAAATAAAAGAAAAAAAATAAAAAGTAAAAATAAAATAAAATCAAATCAAATCAAATAAAAAAAAGTCTAATCGATCAAGAATCACACACATAGAATAGTTCTACCATGAGTCCCCGGCAACGGCGTCAAAAACTTGTTGACAAATTGGCAAGTGTACCAAATCGTATCAAGTAATAATAAAATGGTAAGTCCAAGTATTGTTTTCCCAAGAGACTCACGGCACTAAACTATTGTGCTTTTGCTTAACCAATCAAGACTATAAGAACAAAATATTTTTAGGGTTTTTGAATACGGAAAAATAAACATAAATGTAATTTGATCAATTGAGGTTAAACACAAAAGTGGATGGATGATGTTGATAGTATGAAATGGATTTGTTGCTAGGATTCAGATTTCACCCAATCACTCTCATATATCCACTATTCTTATTAAATTTGCTTTATTATCATATTGTCATGCAAACTTTCTTGGCCTCCCCTTAACCCGATCCCTCGGCGAAAAGGGCCTATTACTAATTACCGGCTTGCTATCCCTAGCCTCCCCTAGCAACTAGCAACGCATTACAAACAGAAGCAAATACAATTGGTCGTCCTACTCCCCTATCCCTAGGTGGTATTGCTTAACCAAGGAAATTCTCACCATTTCGTGACATTACTGTACGTCTCCGTATCAATAAAGGCAAATATCAATTACCGAATGAGTTAAACGATAAAAGCTTTAAGCACAGTATGAGAATCCAACAATTGATAATTAAAGCATACGCAAGCATATGAATAAAAAAAAGAATTTCAATATAAGAGAGTTTAGAGGTTACATCTTTTCCCAGAAACAAATAAGATTAGTTCTCCATCGTCATGGAGAAACTAGGTGAATAATGGAATGAAAGAGATACAAACCCTAAAAAGGAGAAAAGGAGAGTTGTCACCATCCCCAAATCTACCCCAAAGGGGTGAAAAGTGTGTTTCTGTGCCTAAGCCATCAAAAGATACAAACCCTAAGACGTTATGGCCTTTAAATAGGGCATAAAAATAACATAAAACAAGCCCAAGCCCAAACAGATCATAAAAATCACAGAAAATAGGTCCAAGCCCAGCAGACAACCGCCCGGTGTCGTACTTATGCCGCCCGGCGGTTTACCCTAAATCGCGCCACCGCCCGGCGGCAGGGGTCTACCGCCCGGCGGTTTCCCCTATATCGCCAAACCGCCCGGCGGCAGGGGTCTACCGCCCGGCGTCCAATGTTGGGTGTCTCCTCCTCGCATCTGACCGCCTGGCGTTGGATTTTGGGTCTGGGCTGTTCCTAGACTCTTCTTTTCTTCATGTTTCTTCCTTGTTCTAGAGTCTAAGACCTTCATCTTCAATCTCATTCTTCACTTTTATCAAAATTGCTGCAAAACAATGCAAAACAAGCATAATATCTCTAAAAACAGCTCTTGACTCTCGACTGACTCATTTATTTAGTTTTGTTTGATTTCAAGCTCATTCTAAGCAGTAAAGGGAGTAATTTGGTCTAAAATAGCACATGAAAATAACGGTTTTTCAACCGTTATCAGTTGGTCGAACTAGTATAAAAACACAGCGTTTGAATTTTCTGATCCCTACTCTCTTTTATTCATTAGATTAAGTTTTTTGCATATTCGATTAAGTTTTCGCTGCATTGCATATCTTTTATTTTGTGAAAAAGATTTTAAAAGCTTGTATTTTTACACTTCACCAATTCAACCCTCCAACCCCCCCCCCCCCCCCCTCTTAGTGTGAGAAATTGAGCCATTCTATTTTAACAAGTATAAGTAACAAACCTTAAACTAAAAGAAACATTCATAAATGGAAAGTTTTACCGAATACAGGAGAGTACAAATCTATTACATCTTTGCTCCAACACAAAGGAGATTTAGCTCCTCATGAATGATGGGAAGAAGTACAAAAAATGAAGAAGATAATACTCAAAAGATGTTCTATTAGTTACAAATGATATAGGTCAGAAGACTCTCTAAAGTACCCTGAAGGTGTCTCAACTGAAGTACCTTTCCTATTCTTGCATCCTTTCAAATTTGTCCAAGGTGTTGATATTTATAGATCTTCGCAGCACAACTCAAGCAATGGTCCACGGCTTCAACCTTGAGGTTTCCTCCCTTAGTGGGTTTCCTTTATGGCTTTGATATTTTGGGCTGGAGCTATCAGGTGTTACTTAATGATGAAGTACTTTTTATAGCTTAAGCTTTAGGCCAAGGCTTTAGGACAACTTCTTGCTTAAGTTTCCTTCATGGCTTAAGCCTTCAGAATAGTACGCTACAGTCGTATTGTGATAGATTCTCATGAAAGTGTTATATTTCTTTTGATTTTTCTCCAAATTACAGGTTTGACTCCTTAAGGTAGCGTCATTCTGTAATAGTTATCTGTCACAGTTATAAGGTAAATTGCTTTTCTTGAGCTATTCTCCACTTAATAAATTTTACAAAACTATAGTATAATCATATTTTAACTCAAGAAGTACCTATTTAATCAATCAAAGGTTTCATTAAGAAGTTCTCATCAATAATCCAAAAATCCATGCTTTATGATAGCAAAACACACCCATTGATACCAATTGAATCAGAGTTACTAATTCCTACAATTTTAACATCTTCAATTCACAATTTCACAAAACAAGACTTACCATAATCATCAATTTGATTCTCATTCTCAACCAATCAATCTATTCCAAACATAAAATCCAATTAACCCAAATCATAATTAAACCAAAATTCCATAAGAAGACACAATCAATTCTAAATATCTAACTTCCCTTACACATACACTACTCTTCACCAACAAATTTACTATATCAAAGAATCATACTCCTCAATCAAACAAAACAATAATACATGTTAAATTATATATATTATAACAACAAATTCATCAATCAACACATTCATCAATCTCAGCAAAGCCTTTAAATATCAAGCTCCAATTACATTGGTTAAATAACCCTTTAACTTAAAGTGGTTCCTTAGAGCTCTATTTTAACTACCTACGTAGACAATGTATCACAGGTCTAACCATATCATTACGATTAACTAGCCAAATATTAGAACCACATGTGCCTCTAAATTCTAAACTAATTAAAAAATAGAACAAAAAAATGAACTTACTATGTTTGTGATATTGGTCAATCAGAAGTATAGTCATCTCTATCATGAATCTACTTGTGGTTTATGATCGTGAAACACGTGAGAAACAAAATCAAAAACTTAGAAAGAAGGAGAAAAAAGGTTAATAAAAGGTTTTAAAAAGACAGATACTCTTGTAAGATGAAACCCATTTAATAAAAATATCTATTTATAATATAACTTTTATTAATAAACTAGTTGAGTGTCATCTTTTAAGATCACTACTATTCTTTGTCTAGATCCTTATATAATTAAATAAATAAATTATCATATAATTAAAATTTATGATAAAATAAATATTGTTAAATATAAAAACTACATTTTAAATTTAATAATTTATATTAATGTAATTTTTCTTTTTATAATATAATTATTGAGACATGTCCATTTCTACCTTGGATTCAAGTTGGTGGTGGATGAAGTCAAGTCATCGTTTTTTTCTTTCGTCTTAGTATGTTTTAACTATTAATATTTATTTTAATTAAATAAAATCGATAATTAATTAACATTTAAATTATATGCTTTATATTATGATTAAAAACAATGAAAAATCTATTTTTTTGAAATATGAGTTCTATTTAAGTTTAGACATGTCCATTTCTATTTTGGATTCAAGTTGGTGGTGGATGAAGTCAAGTCATCGTTTTTTTCTTTCGTCTTAGTATGTTTTAACTATTAAATTAACATTTAAATTATATGCTTTATATTATGATTAAAAACAATGATAAATCTATTTTATTGTTATAATATAATTATTGAGACATGTCCATTTCTATCTTGGATTCAAGTTGGTGGTGGATGAAGTCAAGTCATCGTTTTTTTATTTCGTCTTAGTATGTTTTAACTATTAATATTTATTTTAATTAAATAAAATCGATAATTAATTAACATTTAAATTATATGCTTTATATTATGATTAAAAACAATGATAAATCTATTTTTTTAAATATGAGTTCTATTTTGGATTTCTAAACAAGATTTCATATTAATAAAATTTATTTTACTAATTATAATAAAATTATTGAGTTATGTTTATCTTGAATTCTATTTCAAGATCATTGTGACAATTATAACGCAATTATTGAGTTATATTTATCCACTTATTTTTAATTACTATTTACTTTAAAAACTAGTACAATTCAATTTAGAACTAGTACAATTCAATTTAAAATTAGTATAGTTAATAGTTCAGTTTAGTTTATATTGTAGTTAGTACAATTTAGTATAGTTCAGTTCAGTCGTTTGATAAAACAAAAAACCAGTTCAGTTTGTTTGAACTGTTTTACAGTTCAGTTCAATTTAGACAAATTATTTTTAATTCAGTTCAATTCTATTTGTCCACCTCTAATTATAATTCATATATTAAAAAACATAATGAATGTATTTTCATTAGCTTTTTTAAGCCGTCTCTTGTTTCTTTTTTTTTTTATGGAAATGAATTAAATAAGTTTAAGATTATGATTGATCATAGGTATAAATCTTTCTGTGGTAAATCTATAACTAGTTTATAATAGTTAAACACATAAGAGACAAACTCAAAAGAATAGAGAGAAGGAGAAAAAAGATTTAGAAAATATTGTAGAAAGATTATGACTCTTGGAAAATGAAACTCAATTAATTGAAATACCAATTTATATTATAACTTTTATTAATAAAATAATTGAATATTAAGACTTTCACTATTTTTTTTTGTTAAAATTTAGGTCCTTACATAATGAAATAAATAAATAAATAATCTTATAATTAAAATGTATGATAAATAAATATTATTAAAAATGTAAACTATATTTTTAAATTTAATAATTTATATTAATGTAAGTTTTTTTAGTTATTGCATAATTATTGAGACATGTCCATGTCTATCTTGATGTAAGTGGGTGGTGGATGAAGTCAAGTCATCTTTTTTTTTTTCCTTCGTCTTTGTACGTTTTTGGGTTTCACTTTGGTGTTCGTTTTGGCTTATTAGTTGACGTGAAATCAATTTTTTTCTTAAGTCTTTATATGTTTTAATTATTATTAATAGGAAGGTCAATATATAATTATTTTTCATGGTTAAAACTAATAATATATAATTACCTTTTGTTTACAAAACGTATTATAAATTTAAAAAGGATAATTATTAAATATATAAATTATATTTATTTTAACATTTATGAGTAATTTAAATAGTGTAAATTTATTTTTAATTATAACATAATTGTTGAGAAATGTATGTTACATATTCATCTTGACTTTTGGTTTAGCTCATCTTATCATATATAAAAAGAAGTTTTCTCTTTCTAATGTGTAATTATTATTATTTTTTAATTTTAAACTTTTAGTATTTTTTTAAAATTCGTATAAGTAATAATAATACAATAATTACTTATATTTATCCTAACAACTTTTTTAAAATTTAAATAATTGTTCATAATGAAAAAATTATTTACACAACAAAATAATTATGGGTTAAATATGTTTTTAGTCCCTTAAATATCAAGTCATTTTGGGTTTAGTTCCTACTTGAAAATTTTGTTCATTTTAGTCCTCTTAGTATTAAAACTCTTATAATTAAGTCTTAAAATTAGACATGATTAACTTTTGTATGATGTGACAAATCCACTTATTTTTAATTTATTGTTATACTATTCACTTTAAAAACTAGTACAATTCAATTTAGAATTAGTACAAATCATTTTAAAATTAGTATGTTAGTAGTTCAGAGTTTAGTTTAATTGTAGTTTAGTACAATTTAGTATAGTTCAGTCCAGTTTGATATCAGTTCAATTTAGACAAATTAATATTTAGTTGAGTATAAATTTTAACAGGATACAGTTCAGTTTTGTTTACCCACCCCTAATTATAATTCATATATTAAAAAAAACAGAATGAATTTATTTTCATTAGCTTTTTTAAGTCGTGTCTTGTTTTTTTATAGAAATGAATTAAATCTGTTTAAAACTGTTTAAGATTATGATTGATCATAGGTATAAATCTTTCTGTGGTAAATCTATAAGTAGTTTATAATAGTTAAACACATAAGAGACAAACTCAAGAGAATAGAGAGAAGAAGAGAAAAGATTTAGAAAATATCTAAGAAAGATGATGACTCTTGGAAAATGAAACTCAATTAATTGAAATACCTATTTATATTATAACTTTTATTAATAAAATAATTGAATATTAAGACTTTCACTATTTTTTTTTGTTAAATCTTAGGTCCTTACATAATGAAATAAATAAATAATCTTATAATTAAAATGTATGATAAATAAATATTATTAAAAATGTAAACTATATTTTTAAATTTAATAATTTATATTAATGTAAGTTTTTTTAGTTATTGCATAATTATTGAGACATGTCCATGTCTATCTTGATGTAAGTGGGTGGTGGATGAAGTCAAGTCATCTTTTTTTTTCCTTCGTCTTTGTTTGTTTTAAATATTAATATTTATTTTAATTAAATAAAATTAATAATCAATTAACATTTAAATTGTATGCTTTATATTACGATTAAAAACAATGATAAATTTATTTCTTTAAAATATATTAGTTCTATTTTGGATTTCTAAACAAGATTTCATATTAAGAAAATTTATTTTATTAATTATAACACAATTATTGAGTTCTGTTTATCCTGAATTCTGTTTGAAGATCATTGTGACTTTTAGTTGGATAAGTCACCCTTGTTTTTGGATGGACTAAATAATAAGCTATACTTTAGTGAATATATATAGTATGCATATTTATCTTATACAATTAAAATTAAAATTAAATAAATCATAATTAATTGAATAATGCTAATTATACATTTTTTAAATTTATGCTAACCTAATATTTTTAAGTGTATAGATTATATTTTAAATTTATAATAATATTGTTGTGACTTCTTCTTTTTCTTAATTATAGAATAATTGTAGACGTATGTCTACTTTGGGTTTCACTTTGGTGTTGGTTTTGGCTTATTAGTTGACGTGAAATCCATTTCTTTTTCTTAAGTCTTTATATGTTTTAATAATTATTAATAAGAAGGTCAATATATAATTATTTTTTATACTTAAAACTAATAATATATAATTACCTTTTGTTTACAAAACGTATTATAAATTTAAAAAGGATAATTATTAAATATATAAATTATATTTCTTTTAACATTTATAAGTAATTTAAATAGTGTAAATTTATTTTTAATTATAACATAATTGTTGAGAAATGTATGTTACATATTCATCTTGACCTTTTGGTTTAGCTCTTGTTATCATATATATATAAAAAAAAGTTTTCTCTTTCTAATGTGTAATTATTATTATTTTTTAATTTTAAACTTTTTGTATTTTTTTTAAAATTCGTATAAGTAATATTAATAAAATAATTACATATATATTTATATTTTTAATATATATATATATATATATATATATATATATATATATATATATATATATATTCAATTTTATCCTAACAACTTTTTAAAATTTAAATAATTATTTATAATTAAAAAATTATTTACATAACAAAAAATTATGGTTAAATATGTTTTTAGTCCCTTAACTAATTTTGAGTTTAGTTTGTATTTGAAAATTTTGTTCATTTTAGTCCTCATAGTATTAAAACTCTTATAAATAGTTCTTAAAATTAAACGTGATTTACTTTTGTATGATGTTACAAACGATGAACCAACATGTGATGTCAGCTTATAATAAAATTATAAAAATTATTCTTGTTTATAATTATCTTTTATAAACATTATTTTACAATTTATTGATGCTTTTGTTTTAATAATTAAAAATTATTTTATAATTTAATAAATTGGTATAATATAAAATTAAAAAGTATAAAAATAAATCTGGTGGAATAAACACTCCTTAAAATTTTCTCGTTCAAATGAGCATTATAATTCATATATTAAAAAAACAGAATGAATGTATTTTCATTAGCTTTTTTATGCCGTCTTTTGATTTTTATTTTTTTTACAGAAATGAATTAAATCTGTTTAAGACCGTTTAAGATTATGATTGATCAGAGGTATAAATCTTTCTGTGGTAAATCTTTAACTAGTTTATAATAGTTAAACTCATAAGAAACAAACTCAAAAGATTAGAGAGGAGAGAAAAGATTTAGAAAATATTGTAGAAAGATTATGACTCTAGGAAAATGAAATCCAATTAATTGAAATACCTATTTATATTATAACTTTCATTAATAAAAGAATTGAATATTAAGACTTTCAATATTTTTTTTTGTTAATTTTTAGGTCCTTACATAATGAAATAAATAAATAAATAATCTTATAATTAAAATGTATGATAAATAAATATTATTAAAAATGTAAACTATATTTTTAAATTTAATAATTTATATTAATGTAAGTTTTTTTAGTTATAGCATAATTATTGAGACATGTCCATGTCTATCTTAATGTAAGTGGGTGGTCGATGAAGTCAAGTCATCCTCTTTTTTTTGTTTTTCCTTCGTCTTTTGTATGTTTTAACTATTAATATTTATTTTAATTAAATAAAATCGATAATTGTAACATCTTAATAAATATAGGTAGAAAACTATATTTATTGTAGGAGTTAACATAAATAATAATAAAGAACAGTGATGAATAAACAATTAGAGAAAAATGGAATATGAAATATCATATAGAATTTAAAATTGTACAGGAAACAGAAGTCTGATAGGATATACTTGCTTAGACTGAATGATCAAGGGTTCAACTAAAGACCGGACGGTAATACAAAATGCTAAATATATACATAAATACCAAACGGTTATCTATACAATAAAGCTTCCTACGGTTGTACTGACTAGATCGTCCTATGCTATCTTCAGGTTAAACGGTTTGCAAGGCTTCTTCCACTGAATCTTCAAAATCATCCTCTGCTCACATCCTTTGGATGATCATTGCAGTGAAGAGAACGACCAATCGGTCAATGATCGAACGACAACATAGACATGACAGGAAAATAAGGGTAAGCTTATGAAATTTAATTAATCCAAACTCACATACATTTTTAAACATCACAGGGGTATGATCAAAAAAAATATCTCAACCATGCAATCATCATACAAGTGTAACAACTAAAAACCGAACGTTTAAACTATCATAACCGACCACTTTAGACACTGTCCGGACTGTATGAACCGTGTAGCTCGACGTTTCTAGTACCCGGTGTGGTGGAGTAGTTGGCATTCACTCATCAGCTGCCACCCGAGGTTAGTCCTAAAACGATCATCTGGTCTTATGATCGCGGACCTCCTGCCATTCCCACGCATGAATTACCCTCCTCTACCTGAGAAGGCGTAATCACGGAATATCAGGAACAAAACAACAACATAGTCTCACCACGTTCATACTTTACCAATTATCATCCATAATGAGACATTCCTCCTTGGAATTCTCTCACATAACTATATAACCAAATTCAACCGAATACACTTTATCACATTCAGAATCATTAGATAATTTAAGGAGATGATCGAACGGTCAAATACCGAGAAGAAAAATCGATCATAAAAGGTTACTTTAGGAAGTGACCGAACGGTCAAACATGGAAGAGAAACCAAATATTATTTGAGACCGAGCAAATTTTATGAGATATCAATAATTTATGGAAATGACCGAACGTTCAACAACTGGTTAACTTTAAGGAAATAGAATACTTTACAACTTGGGCCGAATGCCTTAAAATAAAAGGAGTTCTCTGCAATAAATGAGTGTCAGTACAAGACCGAACACTCTTTGGGAAATCAAGTGTCAATATAAGACTGAGCACCTTTCCAAAGAAATAATATTAATATAAATCGAGTATTTTCAAGACTAAGTGCTAGTATAAGACCGAGCAATAAAATGACCGAAATGCTAGTCTATGACCGAGCACTTTAACAATAAATATTATCGATATAAGACCAAACGCTCTTCAAGGAAAGGGACTTAACATAAGATCGAGTACGTCAAAGATTTAGTACTAGTCTAAGACTGAGCACTTACATGACCGAACGCTCAGTGTATGACCGAACGTTTTAAACAGATGACACTGATATAAAAGCTGAGAATCAAACTTTCATAAATTGTTTGGAATGGCTAGACTACACAATTTAGCAAGGAAATCTATATAAGCTCTTATAAGGCCGGTCGGTCATCAACTGATTCCCTATAGAGGGGATTCAGCCAAGACCGAACGTATTAGGGAAAACCGAACGGTCCTAATGACCCTCGGTCACAGTTTACAGACTTTCACTAAGTTCAACGGGTTTATAACTAAGTTCATACACAATATCAACATACTATACACACAAACGACATACCATACTTCAAAAATCATCAATCATATACTCATTAAATCATGCATCAATTCATATGAAATATTCATAATTAAATTTTATAAGTTTTCCTTACCTTTAATTCCAGTTAGGCTTCTAAGTCCTTGACAGTAATTACTTCTATGGTTTTCAAAGTCCCAAGTCTGATCGGAGAAAGGCACCCACCATTGCATCAAATACACAAAATGGATTCAGAGAATGAATTGACAAACACATGCAAGCATGAAACGATTCTTGCATGCAAGGAGGACAAATAACTTCAAAAGACAGAATCACTTACCGGTTCAAATGGAAATCTGATCGGTGAAATTGAAAGCTCTTGTCACCGGGAAGACTTAATCTCAAAGTGGTTTGATGATCAGAGAAGAAGAAGGGTGAGAAAACTTAGAGAGAAGTTGCAGCGGTTATAGAGAGAAATGGAGGTTCTGGAAGATGAAGAGGAAGGGTTGCATGCAGAAAGTGGTACCAGATTTAAAATCTCACTTTAAATACAACCCCCAAAAACCGAACGGTCCACTCCCTGCCTGCTGGCTTCCACTTTTTGAAAACTCGCATTCTCTCTGTTGCCACACGGACCACGATGGACGAAGAATTAAATACACTGCACTCTTTGCCCCCCACTAACCTAGGGAATTAGATGGGACTTGACACTTGTCACCCACTAACCTAGGAAAAAATAAAAGGGTTATCACAATAATCAATAAACATTTTCATTGAATGCTTTATATTATGATTAAAAACAATAACAAATCTATTTTTTTTTTAAATATGAGTTGTGTTTTAGACAATATTTCATATTATGAAATTTTATTTTATTAATTATAACATAATTACTGAGTTATGTTTATCGTGATTGTGACTTTTGGTTTGATAAGTCACCTTTCTTTGTTTGTGGATGGACTAAATAATAAGCTATACTTTAGTGAATATATAGTATGCATATTTATCTTATACAATTAAAATTAAAATTAAATAAATCATAATTAATTGAATAATACTAAGTATACATTGTTTAAATTTATGATAACCTAATATTTTTAAGTGTATAAATTATACTTTAAATTTATAATAATATTGATATGACTTCTTTTTCTTAATTATAGAATAATTGTAGAGTTATGTCTATTTTGTTTGGGTTTCACTTGGTGTTGATTTGGCTTATTAGTTGACGCGAAATCAATCATTATATGTTTTAATAATTATTAATAAGAAGGTCAATATATAATTATTTTTCATAGTTAAAACTAATAATATATAGTTAACTTTTGTTTACAAAACGTATTATAAATTTAAAAAGGATAATTATTAAATATATAAATTATATTTATTTTAACATTTATAAGTAATTTAAATAGTGTAAATTTATTTTTAACTATCACATAATTGTTGAGAAATGTATGTTACATATTCATCTTGACCTTTTGGTTTAGCTCATGTTATCATATATAAAAAAAAGGTTTTCTCTTTCTAATGTGTAATTATTATTATTTTTTAATTTTAAACTTTTAGTATTTTTTTAAAATTCGCATAAGTAATAATAATAAAATAATTACATATATATTTATATTTTTAATAGAGGAGATTATATATATATATATATATATATATATATATATATGTATATATATTCAATTTTATCCTAACAACTTTTTTAAAATTTAAATAATTATTCATAATTAAAAAATTATTTACACAACAAAATAATTATGGGTTAAATATGTTTTTAGTCTATTAACTATCGAACGATGTTGAGTTTAGTTTGTATTTGAAAATTTTGTTCATTTTAGTCCTCGTAATATTAAAACTCTTATAATTAGTTCTTGAAATTAGACGTGATTAACTTTTGTTTAATGTGACAAACGACGAACCAATATGTGATATCAGCTTATAATAAAATTATAAAAGTTATTTTCGTTTATAATTATCTTTTATAAACATTATTTTATAATTTATTGATACTTTTATTTTAGTAATTAAAAATTATTTTATAATTTAATAAATTGGTAAAATATAAAATTAAAAAGTATAAAAAAAATCTGGTGGAATAAACACTCCTTAAAATTTTCTCGTTCAAATAAGCATTATAATTCATATATTAAAAAAACAGAATGAAATGTAGATTTGATTGATCAGAGGTATAAATCTTTATGTGGTAAATCTTTAACTAGTTTATAATAGTTAGACACATAAGAGACAAATTCAAAAGATTAGAGAGAAAGAGAGAAAAGATTTAGAAAATATTGTAGAAAGATTATGACTCTTGGAAAATGAAATTCAATTAATTGAAATACCTATTTATATTATAAATTTTATTAATAAAATAATTGAATATTAATATCACTTTTTTTTGTTAATTTTTAGGTCCTTACATAATGAAATAAATAAATAATCTTATAATTAAAATGTATGATAAATAAATATGATTAAATATGTAAACTATATTTTTAAATTTAATAATTTATATTAATGTAATTTTTTTTTAGTTATAGCATAATTATTGAGACATGTCCATGTCTATCTTGATGTAAGTGGGTGGGTGGATGAAGTCAAGTCATCCTTTTCTTTTGTCCTTCGTCATTGTATGTTTTAACTATTAATATTTATTTTAATTAAATAAAATCGATAATCAATAAACATTTTCATTGAATGCTTTATATTATGATTAAAAACAATAATAAATCTATTTTTTTTTAAATATGAGTTGTGTTTTAGACAATATTTCATATTATGAAATTTTATTTTATTAATTATAACATAATTACTGAGTTATGTTTATCGCGATTGTGACTTTTGATTTGATAAGTCACCGTTTTTGGACGGACTAAATAATAAGCTATACTTTAGTGAATATATATATATATATATTATATATATATATATATATAATTAAAATGACATAAATATTAATGAATTGAATAATATTAATTATACTATGTTGAAATTTATGATAACCTAATATTTTTAAGTGTATAAATTATATTTAAATTTTATAATAAATAGTCTATATTAATATGACTTTATTTTTTATTATAGCATAATTGTAGATGTATTACTGAGTTATGTTTATCGTGATTGTGACTTTTGGTTTGATAAGTCACCTTTCTTTGTTTGTGGATGGACTAAATAATAAGCTATACTTTAGTGAATATATATAGTATGCATATTTATCTTATACAATTAAAATTAAAATTAAATAAATCATAATTAATTGAATAATACTAAGTTTACATTGTTTAAATTTATGATAACCTAATATTTTTAAGTGTATAAATTATATTTTAAATTTATAATAATATTGATATGACTTCTTTTTCTTAATTATACAATAATTGTAGACTTATGTCTATTTTGTTTGGGTTTCACTTGGTGTTGGTTTTGGCTTATTAGTTGACGTGAAATCAATCTTTATATGTTTTAATAATTATTAATAAGAAGGTCAATATATAATTATTTTTCATAATTAAAACTAATAATATATAATTTCCTTTTGTTTACAAAACGTATTATAAATTTATAAAGGATAATTATTACATATATAAGTTATATTTATTTTAACATTTATAAGTAATTTAAATAGTGTAAATTTATTTTTAATTATAACATAATTGTTGAGAAATGAATGTTACATATTCATCTTGACCTTTGATTTAGCTCATGTTATAATATATAAAAAAAGGTTTTCTCTTTCTAATGTGTAATTATATTATTTTTTAATTTTAAACTTTTAGTATTTTTTAAAATTCGTATAAGTAATAATAATAAAATAATTGCTTATATTTATATTTTTAATAGAGTTGATTATATATATATATATATATATATATATATATATATATATATATATATATATATATATATATATATATGTATGTATATGTATATGTATGTATATGTAACATCCCAAAATTATATATAGTAAGTATATAGACATGGAAAGCAATAATTATAATACTAGAAAGCAGTCGGAGTCATCAGATGATAGTGTATCAAAATACAGTCATCCAAAATGAGTAATTCAAAAGCTTTACATATAAGTATAAAGTCTTTCAAAATACAACGAAGGAAAACTAATAAAAACCTAAAGAAAAGCTAAGAGCTAGGAGCCGCATCGCCACTATCTAGTGCTTGTTCCAGTGGAGTGTCATCTGCTGCCTCTGCTCACATCCAAAGTTGGATGATCATCGCAATAAGGAAGAACCAAGAACATACAAAACACACAAACATACATTGCAAGGGTGAGCTAGTATTCATATTGATCTTGGGCAGGTTGTGCACTTGTGGTGGACTCTACTGCTTTGCAAAGCCATTGCCGAGGGGTTTCACCCGACCACACACAAGGCTAGTCCGTTACCGCGGAATAGACCTCCAGTGAAAGCGTCTACCCTAGGACTTCCCACTACTCTCACCACCCGCGTCGATCCTCTCTATTTGAGAATGAAAAACCGTCAGAGTATTAGGGATAACCTCCCTTGAAGGAGCCTCAATATTCATTCATACACTAAAGTGATCTCACCTAGAGATCTTAGAATAATTCTCAAAGTACATAATCCATATCACAATTCTTGTTTCACTTCAGCAACCTCATCCAATTAATCATACAACATCAACCAAATCATCAAAACAACTCACACATTACATATTCTCACAGAAACATCATCTATTAATAACAATTTCTTTATGAACTTTAATTATCAATACTTAAGTAATTCAAACAGCTCCAAAACCATCACCAACGGCTCCGGAAGGGTCAAAAACCCCCCAGAACGACATAAAGAACGTCCAAAACGGACATCCGGAACCCCACAAACTATAAAAAACAAACATGATAGTAGAAAATTTCGCCCAAGCGCCCTTTAGGGGCGCCCAAGCGAGAATTATGCAGATTTTTCTGCATAATTGAGCAATTCTACCCCCTTTTACCAATTCTAATCCTTTTGGTGAACTTCTACAACCCATAAGTCAACTTTCATGCTAAAATAAACTTACCTAAACAATTATAATCCTTTCTAACATTATTATAAAGTGTTTATGCATTGATTTAGGTTCTACAACTTCAATTTTATCAACCTAGAGGTCTAAATTCAATTCTACAACTTGGAGTTGGTTTTTAACCATTTAAACATGCCTACTAAGTCACACATGACCTACCTAAGTTACTTAAACTGACTAGGATCACCAAGAATGCCTAACTCTAAATTTGACCACCACACTTCCTTTTTAACTCTAAAACACCAATTTTTCCCAACTTAGAGACCCAAAACCGATCTTACCTCTTTGCATCAATTTTGACCAATTTAGTGACTCAAACAAGTCACAATACAGTGGATAAAACTGTCCCAACAGTCCAATAACGCTGCAGACCTCATTTGCTCAAAATCACTACCTCACTTCTTCTAAAATGGCCTAAAATTGACCTTAAAGACACTTGATTTCCTTTCTAACAGCACTACCACAGAATTTTCATGCCAAAACAGTTCCAACATACACAATTCCATCATTCTAAGTCATTCCAAACAGTTTATAGCCATCAATCACCAAATTCACATAACACACACTTCCATACATGCATTTCAAGTTTAACTAGAACCAATTTCATGCTTCCGCAAGATACCACTACAAATTTTATCATGCATTCACTCCACACAGTAAAATCAAGAGTAGAACTACCTCCCCTTACCTCAAAATTGACAGCAACTCAAACTCTCGGAATGTTTGATGGAAATCTTGGTGTAGAGACTATACTCTAGAATTACCTAAAATCAAGTGAGTCGCATGCAACTAAATTGTTGCATGTCCCTATCTCTAAGAATTGCATGAGGAGAGGAAGAACTACCTACCGGTGGAAGAATTGGAAAATTGGTCGGTTGATTTCGAAGCCCACGATGCCAAGATCACTTATGCAGCTTCTGTTCAACGAAACAAAGATAAAAACCTTAGGATCAAGTGGAGAGGGGATCATGCAAGGAAGAAGAAAAAGGTTCAGAGAGTTTGGAAGGGAAAGAGCAGTGCTAGAATAGGGGCTTTACATTCTCCCCATCAAAATAAATTTTCGACCTCGAAAATTAAGGTTTACCTGAGAATAGGTGAGGATATGACTCTCTCATCTCCTCTTCTAGTTCCCAAGTAGAATCTCCTGTTTTGTTGTCCCAAACAACCTTGACAAGAGTAACAATCTTGTTCTTCCATCGCTGGTATCGATTTTCCTCAACTCGCACCGGTTGCACTTCAATGGACAGATTCTTCTTGACTTGCACATCATCAATCTCCATCATATGAGAGGGATCTGAGACATATTTTCTCAGTTGAGACACATGAAATACCGGATGGAGATTAGCCAACTGAGGAGGCATGGCTATCTCATAGGCTACTGGTCCAATGCGTCTTGTGATCTAATATGGTCCAAGATATCTGGGAGACAACTTCTTAGCACGGATTGATCTTCCTACTCCAGTAGTAGGCGTCACGCGAAGGAAGACATGGTCCCTAGCCTCAAACTCTAGAGGACGACGTCTCTTATCAGCATATGATTTCTGCCTACTCTGTGAAGCTCTAATCCTTTCTTGTATCAACTTAACCTTTTCAGTCGTCTGTTGCACAATCTCTGGTCCAGTAAGCACTGACTCTCCATCTTGGAACCAACACAAAGGGGTCCTGCAGCGTCTCCCATATAGTGCCTTAAAAGGTTCCATTCCAATACTGGCCTGAAAACTGTTGTTATAGGTAAACTCTACCAATGACAACATATCATCCCAAGCTCCCAAATGATCCAAGACACACGTTCTGAGTAGATCCTCAAGCGACTGAATGGTCCTCTCAGACTGACCATCGGTCTGAGGATGATATGCAGAACTCATCTGCAGTTTATTGCCCATCTCCATCTGTAGAGTCTGCCAAAATCTAGAAGTGAAGCGTGGATCTCTATCAGATACTATGCTGGAAGGCACACCATGAAGTCTCACAATTTCCTTGATGTATAGCTGAGCAAGCTTAGACATGGACATCTTCAAACTGATAGCCAAGAAATGAGAGCTCTTGGTCAATCTATCAACAATTACCCAGATTGCATCATGGCCCCTAACTGTACGTGGCAAATGGGTAACAAAATCCATAGCAATATTGTCCCATTTCCACTCAGGCATGTCTAACTGCTGAAGCATACCACCGGGACGCTGATGTTCAATCTTGACCTTCTGACACGTCATGCAAGTAGACACAAATCGAGCCACATCAGCTTTCATGCCTGACCACCAAAAAGACTTCTTCAGGTCTTGATACATTTTAGTCATGCCTGGATGCGTGCTAAAACGACTTTGGTGACCTTCTTCCAAAATTATTCTTTTCAGCTCTTGATTATTGGTTACACAGATTCTACCTTTGAACCGGAGGAGACCATTTGTGTCTGTATTAAACCATTTTCCTTGTTCAGTACCAATCAGTGCTTTAGACTTCATGAGTTATGGATCTGTTAGTTGTCCTTCCATAATTCTTTCAAAGACATTACTTGATATAACCAGTTTACAACATTTAATACCACTGGTTTCAAATTCCACATCCAGTTTTAAGTCACTAAAGCTCTCAACTAGCTCCATCTCTTTAACCATTAAAACAGACATATGTATTGTTTTTCTGCTTAAGGCATCTGCTACAACGTTAGCCTTTCCTGGATGGTACAGAAGATCGAAGTCATAATCTTTTAAAAATTCCATCCATCGTCGCTGCCTCATATTCAACTCTTTTTGGTCAAAGAGGTATTTAAGGCTCTTATGATCACTGAATACTTGGAACTGAGAGCCATATAAGTAGTGCCTCTAGATCTTCAATGCAAAAACTACAGCTGCTAACTCTAGGTCATGAGTTGGGTAGTTTTTCTCATGAATCTTGAGTTGTCTAGAAGCATAGGCAACTACTTTCTTCTCCTGCGTGAAAACACAGCCTAGCCCCTGATGAGATGCATCACAGAAAACCTCAAAAGGCTTTCCTGTGTCAGGAATAACTAAAACAGGGGCGCTGGTTAATCTTTGCTTCAACTCTTAGAAGCTCTCTTCACAACGATCCGTCCAAGCAAACGGATGATCTTTTCTAGTCAACTAAGTCAGTGGTGCTACAATTCTGGAGAAATTTTCTATGAATCGACGATAATAGCCAGCCAATCCCACGAAGCTCCGTATCTCAGTAGCTGACTTTGGTCTCTCCCATTGTAACACTGCTTGGTCCTTGGCTGGGTCTACAGAAATCCCACCAGCAGATATGACATGACCTAGAAATTGAACTTGCTCCATCAAAAACTCACACTTAGAAAGCTTGGCGTATAACTTCCTTTCCCTTAAGATTCCAAGTACAATTCTAAGATGATCTTCATGCTCTTCTTTATTCTTGGAATAGATCAAGATGTCATCTATGAAGACGACCACAAATTTGTATAGAAACGGTCTGAAAATCCGGTTCATATAATCCATGAAAATCGTTGAGGCGTTAGTCACACCAAAGGGCATGACCACGTACTCGTAGTGAACATATCTGGACCTAAACGCCGTCTTTTGAACATCATCAGGCTTCACAAGTATCTGATGATACCCAGATCTCAGATCAATTTTGGAGAAGACTGTTGCCCCGTGCAATTGATCCAACAAATCATCTATACGAGGCAACGGATACTTATTTTTGATGGTCAATTTGTTTAGCTGTCTGTAATCAACACAGAGCCTAGAACTGCCGTCCTTTTTCTTGACAAGTAATACAGGAGCACCCCATGGTGAGACACTGGGTTGGATGAACTGTTTCTCAAGTAAATCTTCAATTTGCTTCTTGAGTTCAGCCAACTCAGCTGACGCCATGCGGTACGGGGCTATGGAGATAGGCCCTGCTCCAGATACAAGGTCTATAGAAAACTCCACTTCTCTTGGAGGAGGTAATCCAGGTATTTCTTCTGGAAATACATCAAGAAATTCATTGACCACGGGCAACTCTGCACTTGAATTCCCTGGATTCAAACTGCTTGCATCTTGATTTACCTCCAAATGAAATAATACAAGGAAACAACTTGCGCCTTCAAAGATGTCTTGTCTCAATACTCCTAGAGACAATGACATATCCTCCAGTTCACTGGGAAATATTAGCTTCTTTGCTCCGCAATCGATAAGAATGCGATTGGCAGATAGCCAATCCATCCCTAGAATGACGTCTAAACCCTGAAGAGGTAAACATATCAAGTTCACCTTGAATCGGCGCCCCTCAACCACTACTGCACATCTAGTACATACAGTAGATGTCTTCACTAACCCATAAGCGGGAGTGGATACGGTTAAATCACATTGTAGCTCTCTCACTGGCAGCCCCAGTCTCTCCACACAAGCATTTGACACAAAAGAGTGTGTCGCTCCAGAATCATACAAAACCACGTAAGATCTACCATCTAGGAAGCAGGTACCAATGATCAAATCACCTGAACTAGCAGCCTCAGCTCCAGTCAATGCGTACACGCGTCCAGTGGCCTGAGGTCTGATGCCTCCTCTAGGTTGAGATCTCCCCACAGGATGGGTCTGGACTACAGCTCTCCTACCCATAGGGCAATCACGCTCATAGTGACCCTCCCTATGACATCTGTTGCACCTCCGATATCCAACTCTCTGAGGGCAAAAAGACAAGTAATGTGGACCACCACATCCATGACATCTAACACCACCAACAGAAGTGGGCTGATTCTGCTGAACGGATGGCAAAGATGATCCACCAGAGCTGTGAGAAGAAGAAGAAGAAGCTTTGTAATAGGGGGTCTTCCTAGAACTAGACCCACCTCTGGAGTGTACTGGGCCCCCAACCCTCAGTGGTTGGCTCTGTTGGCTTAAATGCCCTTCAGCTTCTCTCTTTGTTTTCTCCATATCCCTAGCCATCTCTACTAAAGTAGGAAACTCCCTCAGACGTAAGCCTTTCACTAGCAACTTGATGTCTCCTCTCAGCCCATTTTCAAACTTTCTACACTGCCAGTCTTCGTCTACTGCCACGGTATTGAATCTGAGTAGGTGTTTGAAGCGATCAGCATACTCAGACACTGACATGTTGCCCTGAGTTAGCTCCAAAAATTCCACTTCTTTGGCATATCTCACGCTGTCAAGAAAGTACTCTCTATAAAATCTCCTCCTGAATAAATCCCAAGTAATAGGGTTTCTGTTTCCCTCCAATATCATCCGCACACTGCTCCACCAGTGGCTTGCCTCTCCGGTCAATAAGTACTCTGTGAAGGCTAATCGGTTCTCATCAGGGCACCTCTTTGTATTGTAAATCCATTCCATATCACGGAACCACTGATCAGCCTCATCTGGTGTACATTTCCCATCAAACTTTGCAGGGTGATGTTGGAAGAAACTCTCCAAGCTCCATTCTTGAGTTGGAGCAGCCGTGGAAGAAGAAGAAGAACCAATAAGAGCCCTGTTGCTAGTCATCACATCCATGAACTGTCTTTGAGTGTGCTCAGCAGCCACTCTGGCATTCTCTGATGTGACTCTTGCATCTTCCAAATTTTGAAGTGCAATTGTGTTTTGTTGCACTAAGGCAGTGTTCTGTTGCTGCATTGAGTGCATCATTGACTCCATCATTCGCATAATTTCATATTGATCGGATTGAGGAGGCGGAGGAAGAGGTGGTCTAGGCGCCATGGTCTGTTTACGATAAAGAATAAAACAATTAGTCTTATTCAAAGGAATAAGAAAGAATGCTTCTGTACATTTAAGAGCACACAAGCACAAGCAAGGGATGCACACAACCTACAAGTTCCCTAAGGATAAAAACTGCTCTGATACCATAATGTAACATCCCAAAATTATATATAGCAAGTATATAGACATGGAAAACAACAATTATAATACTAGAAAGCAGTCAGAGTCATCAGATGATAGTGTATCAAAATACAGTCATCCAAAATGAGTAATTCAAAAGCTTTACATATAAGTATAAAGTCTTTCAAAATACAACGAAGGAAAACTAATAAAAACCTAAAGAAAAGCTAAGAGCTAGGAGCCGCATCGCCACTATCTAGTGCTTGTTCCAGTGGAGTGTCATCTGTTGCCTCTGCTCACATCCAAAGTTGGATGATCATCGCAGTAAGGAAGAACTAAGAACATACAAAACACACAAACATACATTGCAAGGGTGAGCTAGTATTCAAAACATAAACATGTTCAATGCATTTTCAAGAAACAGAGCATACAGGCAACAACAAATCAAACATAAATAAATCCTACTTGAGCTAGCCTCGTCCGAACTAGGAATGAATATTGATCTTGGGCAGGTTGTGCACTTGTGGTGGACTCTACTGCTTTGCAAAGCCATTGCCGAGGGGTTTCACCCGACCACACACAAGGCTAGTCCGTTACCGCGGAATAGACCTCCAGTGAAAGCGTCTACCCTAGGACTTCCCACTACTCTCACCACCCGCGTCGATCCTCTCTATTTGAGAATGAAAGACCGTCAGAGTATTAGGGATAACCTCCCTTGAAGGAGCCTCAATATTCATTCATACACTAAAGTGATCTCACCTAGAGATCTTAGAATAATTCTCAAAGTACATAATTCATATCACAATTCTTGTTTCACTTCACCAACCTCATCCAATTAATCATACAACATCAACCAAATCATCAAAACAACTCACACATTACATATTCTCACAGAAACATCATCTATTAATAACAATTTCTTTATGAACTTTAATTATCAATACTTAAGTAATTCAAACAGCTCCGAAACCATCACCAACGGCTCCGGAAGGGTCAAAAACCCCCCAGAACAACATAAAGAACGTCCAAAACAGACGTCCGGAACCCCACAAACTATAAAAAACAAACATGATAGCAGAAAATTTCGCCCAAGCGCCCTTTAGGGGCGCGCAAGCGAGAATTATGCAGATTTTTCTGCATAATTGGGAAATTCTACTCCCTTTTACCAATTCTAATCCTTTTGGTGAACTTCTACAACCCATAAGTCAACTTTCATGCTAAAATAAACTTACCTAAACAATTCTAATCCTTTCTAACATTATTAGAAAGTGTTTATGCATTGATTTAGGTTCTACAACTTCAATTTTATCAACCTAGAGGTCTAAATTCAATTCTACAACTTGGAGTTGGTTTTTAACCATTTAAACATGCCTACTAAGTCACACATGACCTACCTAAGTTACCTAAACTGACTAGGATCACCAAGAATGCCTAACTCTAAATTTGACCACCACACTTTCTTTCTAACTCTAAAACACCAATTTTTCCCAACTTAGAGACCCAAAACCCGATCTTACCTCTTTGCACCAATTTAGTGACTCAAACAAGTCACAATACAGTGGATAAAACTGTCCCAACAGTCCAATAACGCTGCAGACCTCATTTGCTCAAAATCACTACCTCACTTCCTCTAAAATGACCTAAAATTGACCCTAAAGACACTTGATTTCCTTTCTAACAACACTACCAAAGAATTTTCATGCCAAAACAGTTCCAACATACACAATTCCATCATTCTAAGTCATTCCAAACAGTTTATAGCCATCAATCACCAAATTCACATAACACACACTTCCATACATGCATTTCAAGTTTAACTAGAACCAATTTCATGCTTCCGCAAGATACCACTACAAATTTTATCATGCATTCACTCCACACAGTAAAATCAAGAGTAGAACTAGCTCCCCTTACCTCAAAATTGACAGCAACTCAAACTCTCGGAATGTTTGATGGAAATCTTGGTGTAGAGACTATACTCTAGAATTACCTAAAATCAAGAAATTGGGGAAATTGAAAATAGAATTTAGATTCTAATGAGAGTTAAATTTTCGGGAAAACTCAAGTGAGTCGCATGCAACTAAATTGTTGCATGTCCCTATCTCTAAGAATTTCATGAGGAGAGGAAGAACTACCTACCGGTGGAAGAATTGGAAAATTGTTCGGTTGATTTTGAAGCCCACGATGCCAAGATCACTTTTGCAGCTTCTGTTCAACGAAACAAAGATCAAAACCTTAGGATCAAGTGAAGAGGGGATCATGCAAGGAAGAAGAAAAAGGTTCAGAGAGTTTGAAAGAGAAAGAGTAGTGCTAGAATAGGGGCTTTATATATATATATATATATATATATATATATATATATATATATATATATATATATATATATATATATATATATATATATATATATATACACACTCAGTTTTATCCTAACAACTTTTTTAAAATTTAAATAATTATTCGTAATGAAAAAATTATTTACACGACAAAATAATTATGGATTAAATATTTTTGTAGTGCCTTAACTATCAAGAGATTTTGAGTTTAGTTCTTATTTGAATATTTTGTTCATTTTTGTCCTCTTAATTTTAAAATTGTTATAGTTAATTCTTAAAATTAGACCTAATTAACTTTTGTATGACGTGAGCTTATAATAAAATTATAAAAATTATTCTTTTTTATGATTATCTTTTATAAATATTATTTTATAATTTATTGATGCTTTTTTTAATAATTAAAAATTATTTTATAATTTAATAAATTGGTATAATATAAAATTAAAAGGTATAAAAATAAATCTGGTGGAATAAACACTCCTTAAAATTTTCTCAAATAAGCATTATAATTCATATATTAAAAAAACAGAATAAATGTATTTTCATTAGCTTTTTTAAGCTGTCTTTTTTTTTTTATATAGAAATGAATTAAATGTGTTTAAGACTGTTTAAGATTATGATTGATCAGAAGTATAAATATTTCTGTAATGAATCTATAACTAATTTATAATAGTTAAAGACATAAGAGTAAAACTCAAAAGATTAGAGAGAAAGAGAGATAAAAAATTTAGAAAAAGTTGTAGAAAAATTATGACTCTTAGGACAATGAAACTCAATTAATTGAAATACCTAATTATATTATAACTTTTATTAATAAAATAATTGAATATTAAGACTATCACTATTTTTTTTTGTTAATTTTTAGGTCCTTACATAATGAAATAAATAAATAATCTTATAATTAAAATGTATGATAAATAAATATGATTAAATATGTAAACTATATTTTTAAATTTAATAATTTATATTAATGTAATTTTTTTTAGTTATAGCATAATTATTGAGACATGTCCATGTCTATCTTGATGTAAGTGGGTGGGTGGATGAAGTCAAGTCATCCTTTTCTTTTGTCCTTCGTCTTTGTATGTTTTAACTATTAATATTTATTTTAATTAAATAAAATCGATAATCAATAAACATTTTCATTGAATGCTTTATATTATGATTAAAAACAATAATAAATCTATTTTTTTTAAATATGAGTTGTGTTTTACACAATATTTCATATTATGAAATTTTATTTTATTAATTATAACATAATTACTGAGTTATGTTTATCGCGATTGTGACTTTTGATTTGATAAGTCACCGTTTTTGGATGGACTAAATAATAAGCTATACTTTAGTGAATATATATATATATATATATATATATATATATATATATATATATATATATATATATATATATATATATATATATATATATATATATATATATAATTAAAATGAAATAAATATTAATTAATTGAATAATATTAATTATACTATGTTGAAATTCATGATAACCTAATATTTTTAAGTGTATAAATTATATTTAAAATTTATAATAAATAGTCTATATTAATATGACTTTATTTTTAATTATAGCATAATTGTAGATGTATGACTTGGTGCTGATTTTGGTCTATTAGTTGACGTGAAATCAATTGGTTTTTTTATTTTTTATGTCTTTATTTGTTTCGATAATTATTAATAATGAAAATATTTTATCCTAATAATATTTTTAAATTTTATCCTAACAATGTTTTTAAAATTTAAATAATTATTCATAATGAAAAATTATTTACACAATAAAATAATTATCTATAAATAAATTATAAAAATTATTCACTTTTATAATTATCTTTTATAAACATTATTTTATAATTTCTTGATGCTTTTATTTTAATAATTAAAAATTATTTTATAATTTATTAAATTGGAAAACTATAAAATTAAAAAGTATCAAAGTAAATCTGGTGGAATAAACAATCCTTAAAATTTTATCGTTCAAATAAGCATTATAATTCATATATTAAAAAAAACAGATTGAATGTAATTTCATTAGTTTTTTTAAGCCTCTCTTTTTTTTTTTGTTTTTTTTTTATAGAAATGAATTAAATCAGTTTTCATTCTCTAAAATTAAAAAGTCATTTACCAAAACTTACACATGAAGTTTCTAATTCAAATTGGAACATAAAGTATGTACAGGTGATGCTTTCCTATTTAAGAGACGGAGAGGAAGTTGTTGATTCAATGAAGCAAAAAATGAAGAGTGTGAGAGTGTGTTTCCTCATTTTCCTTTTATTGGAAACAATGTGCTCTGAAGGATGTTGGAAAGAAGAGAAACAAGCACTTTTGGGTCTACCTTTAGATTATCCTTCCTCGTGGAACTTCTACACAGATTCTTTCATCTATTGGAACGTCGACACAGATTGCTGTGAATGGTATGGAGTGTACTGCAACTCCTCCACAGGGAGAGTGGTGGGACTCGATCTTTACTGGTGGAAGTCAACAGAACAATATATTAATTACTCGGATTTTTCTGTTTTCAAAGATTTGAAGAACCTCTCCTTGGCATCGAACAATATAGCTGGTTGTGTTGGGGATGCAGGTATTCTTTCCTATAAGTCTATTGCTCTTTGCTTACTCAAAACTACAAATCTGTCTGTTATTGTTTTATGGAATACTCATTATTTCAACTTTCTTTTACATACTTTCCAGAGTTGCCAAATCTCGAACTCCTTGACATGTTTGATAACAAGCTGGATACTGCTGCCAGTATTATATCTTGTTTGGATGGCCTTCCATCTCTTAAGTATCTTTATTTAGGATTTAACGAGTTGATTACATCTTCATTAAACCAAGGTGAGATTAGCTATTTTTTATTTATTTTAAGAAAATGACAACAATATTATTTTTTATTATCATGAAGATCTTCTAATTTTTTATACTATATATTTTCTTTTTCACATTTGTTGGGTTCTTTCACAACTTTTTGTGTGTATATGTAAGTTTTTGAAAGTGTACCAAAGCTGCGTAGTAATCTGAAGACCCTTGATATAAGGTGGAACTATTTGACTAATGACATCTTGCCATCCCTGGAAGGATTCACATCTTTAAAGGAACTGAATTTGGGTGAAAATGAATTGGACTCGAATCTTAACTTTGAAGGTAACTTTTCCAGTTCATTAATAAAGCTGAGCATTTTTACGTTTTAATTAACGGAGGATATATTCCTTACAGGTTTATGGTCAACATTGAGGAATCTTGAGGTCCTTGACTTGTCCCATAACAACTTCAACCAAACTGATATTGGCTATGCTCTTAGTGGACTCTCATCCCTCAACTCTTTATATTTAACACAAAGTGGATTGAGTTGGAGATCAATTTCCAGTACGTTCCCGTATACTTTCCATATTACAAATCTTCATCATTTGTTATTTTATGTTAGAAAGTATATCTAACAGCCTATAAATTGTTAGATATATCAAAATTGAGTTCTTTGGAGAACCTTTTCTTATATGGGAACGACTTGAAGGAGTCTGAAAGTATATTGTGGGGTTCAGGTTAGTTGTGATTAGTATTTGATAGCATTTTATATTTAAACAAGATATCACTCCCTTTCAACAAATGCATCCTTCTTATTATTAATTAGTGACTATTGATAAGTTGATGTTTTCAATTCTTTTTATCAGAGAAGGAGACATTTAAATGGCCAACCAATTTACAACATCTAGACTTGAGTTTTAACAGATTGAGTAATAAATTTCTTTTATCTCTGATGGGCCTTCCACGTCTCCAGTTTCTTGATTTAAGCTACAATCAATTACAAGGAAGTGGTCAGTATTTTTATTTATTATTTTATTCCAGCATTAAAAAAAAAATATAGTGATTACAGATAAGTCGATGCTTTCAGTTTTGTTTTATGAGTGAATTGACTCATAACCACATGTTTCCATTTTGTTTCTATAAGAGAATGAGACAATTAAATGACCAACCAATTTACAACATCTTGAACTGAATTCAAACCGTTTGACCAATAGAATTCAAAACTTACTTTAAAACAAAATCAAATCTTTTATATCAAGTTATGTTATATTTTCTACTATCTTTTAGAAGATCACTTTTGATTGGAAAAAGATTAATAGTTGAAAGAAAAAAAGTTTAGAAATTAGATGAAGAAAAAAAAATTATAGAGAGATAGTAAAATTCGGAAATTTATATACTTAACATAATTAGAACTTTGATTTTTGTTATTTTTAAAACCATTTCTACTGAACATCAAAACAAATCTTAGAATCAATATATAAAGTAGTTGCTCTTTATTGAGATTAACATTTATACAATGCTAACGTACGTAAGAAAATCTATTTAATCCATCAAGTGATATATCATGGTTAATTTTATTTTTAAGATAATCAATATTTCAAAAGTCCATAAATTACAACACAACTGTCTATATCATAAAACAAAGTATTACACTCTTATATAAACTATCGATTTATTTATTCATTATAAGAAAAGCTTATATTAGGATTGCGTTTCCACTTTATATGGACTATACTTTTATTATATTTGCATCATTCATCTTTTAAATTTTGAATTATGAGTGAAACTAAATTTCATTAAAATCATGTTTTGATTTTATTTAAATATTTGTGTTATGTTTTAATTCGGTTTTGAATTATGTTTGATTCAATTTGATGAATTATGTTTTGAATAAATTTATTTTTTATTTGACTTATGTTTAAATTTAATCTAAATTATTATATATGACTAGATAACATTGTATTAGATATTATATAGTGCAAAGAGATAAATAATATTGATGGTCTGAATAATTTTTTCGTACTAATTAATTACTGACGAAATTAGTTTTGGAAGTAGATAATGCGAAATTTTACACCTAGGTAATATTAGCAATTAATATGTCCAATGTTAATTTATATCCAATGATGACCGTCTCGGGCATAAAATCAATATAAAATATATAAATAAATATAAGTGTTAAAGTGTATTAAAAGTTTAATATCAATTAGAAATAAAATCAATATATAATATATAAATAAATATAAGTGTTAGTGGACTCTCATCCTTCAACTCTTTATATTTAAGACACAGTGGATTAAGTTGGAAATCAATTAATAGTAGGGCTCCATATACTTTCCATATTACAAATCTTTATCATTTGTTTTTTTTATTAGAAAGTATATCTAACAGCATATATAAATGATTAGATATTTCAAAATTGAGTTATTTGGAGGTCCTTGACTTAGGAGAGAACTACTTGAATGAGTTTGAAATTATATTGTGGTATTCTTGTGATTAGTATTTGATATTATTTTATATTTAAACAAGATATCACTTACTTTGAACATTAGCATTGCATCTCCTTATTATTAATTAGTGATTACTGATAAGTTGATGCTTTCAATTTTGTTTTTAATCAGAGAATGAGACATTTAAATGGCCAACCAATTTACAATATCTATACTTGAGTTCAAACCGTTTGAGCCACAAATCTCTTTCATCTCTGAATGACCTTCCACATCTCCAATATCTTGATTTAAGTCAAAATCAATTAGAAGGAGCACTCGATATAAGAGGTAGGTATTTTTTATCCATTATTTTAGGACATTCATTATTTATTCTAATGGTTTAGAATTAATATTTAATTATTCATTTACTTTGCATAATGATACAACATTATAGATATATTAGGTTAAATTAAAATAAACATCCATATCAATTAAAATATACTTTATATTCATGTAAACATATTCTTTTTACATCAATAACACTCTCATCTCAACAATTACATTTTCAAACCAAACAAGTTGCACAAAAAAATTACTATTGAATTACTTTTATCTAAGATATATCAAAATAACATTTTAGGCTCAACTTTCTCAACTATTAAGAATAAAATATACTTATAATCCATTATCATTTCTATATAATGAGTTATGTATATTGATAATAAACATAAAGATATATGCATGCTCCTTATCCTTAGTGAATATTGATAAGTTGATGTTTTCAATTTTATTTTTATCAGAGAATGAGACATTTAAATGGCCAACCAATTTACAAGATCTAGAACTGGGTGAAAACAGTTTGAGCAACGAATTTCTTTCATCTCTGAAGAACCTTCCACATCTCCAATATCTTGGTTTATGCTACAATCAATTAGAAGGAGCTCTAAATATAAGCGGTCAGTATTTTTATTTTTTATTTTATTAAAATATTTAAAAAATTCAGATATTATATTATAATATTTTAGAATTAATAAACATATACATACACTTGATTACAAATCATAATTAATTTGAAGTTAAGATAATTAAGATTAAAAATATCCACAAACTACCGTATATATAATAGTTTATAGGTTTAATGCCTCTTTAAGTTCCTATTTTCGTCCAAAATCTCAAATAAGTCCTCTTCTTGTTTAACGTCTCAATTGCATCCTTATTTTTGTAAAATTGAATCAAATAGAGATCTTCCGTCAAATTGCAAAAATGGTGTTTAAAATGGTGTGTGGCATGCTGATAGTATTGTTGTAGATGACGTGACAATTTATACATAATTGTGATGTGTATTTTGTAATTTCTGAATAAAAAAATTAAGGATAAATTGAGAAAAAGAAATTAAAGGCTGCTCCTTTTTCTGTAATGCGAAATTAGGGTTCGTGGGAGAAAAAAAGTAGCGGTTTCGTGACAGCCCTTTCTCTGCAATTGAAATCAGATTGGGGAAAACTGGTAATGGTTTTTCCTACGTCATCTAAAACAATACCCTCAGCATGCCACAGAACACCATCTAAAATGTCGTTTGTCCAATTTGACGGAAGGTCTCTTTTTGTTTCAATTTTACAAAACTAAGGACCTAATTGAGATGTCGAACAAGAAGAACACCTCCTTTCTTTGCTAGTTTCTTCATAAGAAAAAATTGCGTCTTTTTGATCTGTTATGACATTTCAACCCAAAACAGAACCTGGGTCTTTTCCTAGTTCTATTCCAACCGCAAAAGAAAAATAATACGGTGACATGAAAACTAGGCAAGGACCCAGGTTCGACTTTGGGTTGAAATGCCATAAGAGATCCAAAAGATACAAACTTTTCTTACGAGGAAATTAACAAAGGGAGAAGGTGAACACGAGAAAAACAGCACCAAAACACAACGAAAACTCATTTTAATCGATTCAAATGAAAGATAATACATCAAAGACTACTTTAATCAGAGTAAAAGTAAGTTTAAACGGTTCAAAAGAGATAAATTGCACCTGAAAATGCAATACCGCGGAAGGAAAAGGCGAAGGAAGACGATGAAGTGTGCATAACTGCTGGTTTGCAATTTCTGATTTAACAGGAACTAGGACGTCGGTGGCCCCAACACCCGACGTCTATTCTCGAATATACGTCAGGGAGCTCACTAATGTGACGTCCATTAGATTTAAAAATTAATATTCGTAGTATATATAGACGTCGGATGTAGGGGGAACCGACGTCTATAATCGCATATAGACGTCAGGGTGACGGGATCAGACGTCTAGATGGAAGAAAAAAATTTATTTTTCACCAACCTGTCAAACATATAGACGTCGGTTAGGAGGGGTCCCGAGATCTGAGATTATAGACGTTGGGGCCCTTCCGAACCGACGTCTATATCAAATGAATTTTTACCTACCTATCAGACATATAAACGTAAGTTAGGAGGGGCCCCGACGTCTATAATCTCATAGACGTCAGGACCCCTCCTAACTGACATCTATATGCCCAATTTATTTACAAAAATACCACCGATCAATAATTTAAATTGGGTATTTTCTGATCCAACGTGTTATCGAACTCATGTTGAGCCACTCTCAAATATGGAATTTTATTCTCAATATTCTTCAACCTATAGTTATATATATATATATATATATATATATATATATATATATATATATATATATATTTATCTATTTATTGATTTTAACACTGATTTGGTAACACTGACGGAACATTGTCCATGGATGATTTCGCATCACGTGATCCGTGGATAAAATTGAGTTGTGGTCATATTTCAACTATTATTTTTCATTTCTAAATGATACTTTGCCTACCATTGGATAGCATATTTTGTCTTTGATGTAGCTTCTTTTCCCTCAAATCTTTCCTTTCTTTATAGAATGTTGAATCAAATGATCCTCCATCAATAACTAAAGACAAACGCTCCTTTTGAAGCAAACTTTCACGAGCCTCAATCTGTTGCAATTTCGTATCCAGCTTTGCATTTTTTCTGTTTACCTCAGCAAGCTTATCCTCTGCATTAAGCAGTTTCTTGTCAACCACTGAAGACTTCTCTTCAATTCCATCGACCAACGAACTAGCTTCAGCTAGCTTTGTATAGGAGTTAGACTAGACTTGGGCATGCTCTTCTTGCATTGCATGCAAAGCTCTCCCAAGATCAGCCCCACGTTGTCTCTTTATGCTCAATGCTTTCCTCAAATTCTCCTCTCGCCTTCTCAATTTCAAACAAGGCAATTAAATGTTATGACTGTTCTTGTTTTAAAATCTCCTTAATTTGAGCTAGTTCTTGCCTCCTTTTATGCTCAACAAAAAACTTTTCAAGTTCATCAGCCTTCATTCTCAGCTCATCATGAAACCTTTGATTTCCTTTAGCTTGCCTCAACCTCTGATGTTGCTGCTCTAAAGATGGGGATGAGGATGGACGTGCATTGTCCTTAGTCTCTAAAACTTGTTTCATCTTCATGAGTACTTTTTGTTAGTTTCATCCCTTTTACCCTGTGTCTTCAATTCTTGTTCATTCTATCAGGTAGAGAGTTCTGGAACTTCATTTTTAGGATTTGGGAGTCCTCATCCTTCTTTGGAATGAATAAACGTCTTCAACCTCAATATGCGAAGATTGATCAACACGAACAGCAATATCCCTAAATTGGAGGCCATTGCCACCGCTGCTAAGGATCGAGAATGACTTTGGGGTCCCCTTATAAGTGACTGTACAACCACATGAATTTTCACCCACCATAAACCTTCACAACATCGTCTCCAAAAGACAACATTGGACCACCAACAACAACCTGAGATGAACCCTTCTTCACTGTTGCGAATGTTTCATTAGCCGCACATGATTCTTAAGAGCCCTTTAGCGTCGCATCTCGCTTCGTTTTCAATTCCAAAAGATCTCTCTGTTTCTGCAACAACAGCTTTTCACTTTCCAACCTAAGCTTCTCCAATTCTTTTTGAAGCTTCGTCTCCTTCTGGAATCGCACAACGAGGCTTTTCAATTCACGTTTGAGACCTTCAACATCACAGTTTTTCTCTCTAAGGAGTATGTCGAAGCAGAGGTTCATCTCCTTGATCCGACTATCCAGGAAAACCGAAGTACTTGGTTTCCAATCCGAGCTATCAGCATACACTGTCGGGCTTTACAATTTCTACATTGTCAAGCTATTAGCATACACTGCTAAGCTGACCATCTGTCTCACTGTCTCTTTCTCACTCAAACACTTAGTATCTCTTAACTTTATGCCAATTTGTTAGCAAATTTGACACTCAATAATTTCTGGTGTATGCCAACAGGGTTCAAAAGGGAGGATTTTAACAGAGAGGAAATGTTTAAAATTAGAAATGAAGACTTAGATTCAAGGTTTTTAATGAGGAAATATTTTCAGAGTGAAAATAATATGATTCCATGGCTTTTTGGAGTTGATACTTAGTGAACTAATCAAACCTAGTGAACTAAAAATATTTAAATTTGATTTAATCTACTACTCGTTAGTAGACTAAACCGTTGACTAATTTAATTCTATGAAAGTGAGTAAAT
This sequence comes from Vigna mungo, assembly GCA_036885675.1. Classification (NCBI taxonomy): domain Eukaryota; kingdom Viridiplantae; phylum Streptophyta; class Magnoliopsida; order Fabales; family Fabaceae; genus Vigna; species Vigna mungo. Next base: position 7,980,356 of record CP144694.1, read on the forward strand.
ATAGTAAAAGTTAAAATATACATTAATATCTTTCATCATAGTCAACTTTTTAGAGGTTAAAATTAGACTAATTTTTTGGAAAAATAATACGTTTAGTTATTTGAAAGTAAACTAGTTTTGTAATGCATCTGGTCGAAGAAAAATAACTCTTCACATTAATGTTTGCTGACTTTTATTAATTCTTTTATATATTTTTTTTGCAGGATTATCAACTTTATCCAATTTGACGAATCTTTATCTATGCCACAATAATATCCATAATTTTGTTAGCCATCAAGGTATTAAAGAAAAGTTATTTAAAATGGTTTAATTTATCGTTTAGAGACAAAGAAAAGATAATAATTTTCTCAAAATTGGTATATTTACTTTTGCACAAAATATATTTCTCACCTTCCTAGTCTAGTTAAGGATTACTTACATTTCTTTTAAATTAATTGATATATCTTTCAGGCTTAAAAGGTATTAGTAGATTGGATGTTCTTGATTTAGATTGGAATATGATAGATGGAAACAAACTAAGAGAGTCATTACGAGCTTTATCATCATCCATTAGAGAGCTTTCTATATCTTACAATAACTTCAAAGGAACAATTCTAGCTGAAGGTAGATATATTTATGATTTTTACAAAGATAAATTAATTTCATAGTTGTGTTACATTAAGATTTATATATATTTTTTCTACTGTGCAGATTTTCACGATTTAAGTAACCTAGAACGTTTGACATTGGATGAAAATAAAAACATGGAGAATGAATTTTTCGAAAGTATTGGAAACTTGACGTCCTTGAAAGCTTTGTCTCTTTCATACTGCGACATAAATGACACCCTTCCTGAAGCTGGTAATTATATTATTATTTAACGTTATTCATGAAATAAATGTTATATACTGTTTTTCTTAATTTCATTGAAATCTTTATACCTTTCTGATTATAACCTTTGATAGATGTTTTCTTGTTTCTTCAAATTTTCATTCAGATTGGTTTAAGATGAAGAAGTTAGAAGAGTTAAATCTAATAGATAATGGATTTGAAGGATCTCTTCCCAATTCTTTTGTTAACATGACTTCTCTTCGGATATTGAAACTTTCTCAAAATAACTTCATTGGAAGATTTGATTCTAACATTGCAACACTTACATCACTTGAAGAATTTGGTTTTGTAGAAAACCAATTTGAAGTTTCTATTTCTTTTTCGTCATTTGCCAATCATTCAAACCTTAAAGTCATACGGGGTAAAGGCAATAAAATCATAGTGGACTTGCAACATAATTTGCACACTTGGATTCCAAAATTTCAATTAAGTGAACTTAGCTTGTCTTCAAACATTGAGACTAGCTCTTTTCGGCTCCCCAAATTTCTTCTTTATCAAAAGGATTTAGTTATTCTAGATTTTAGCAGTTTGAAGTTGGAAGGAAGGTTTCCTCACTGGTTGTTAGAAAACAACACAAAATTGACTGAAGTAACTTTCAGAAATTGTTCTTTGACTGATACAATGGAATTACCATTACGTCCCCTTCTTGAGTTAGAGAGCATTGATGTGTCTAACAATACCATAATTGGTGAAATTCCAAGTAAGAATATCAGTTCAATTTATCCAAAGTTGAAAAATCTAAACATGTCTAGAAACCACATCCAAGGTTCAATTCCCCGTGAGTTTGGCCAAATGAAATATTTGTCTGAGTTGGATCTTTCAAACAACCAATTGTCTGGAGAAATATCAGATGACATATTTGAAGATGCACAAGAACTCGTTTTGTTGATACTTTCAAATAATACGTTCGAGGGACCCATCTTTACAATACCCGCAAATTTGGGGTCTTTATCATTAAATGATAATAAATTTAGTGGTAAACTTCCAAGCAACATTTTTAACACATCCATCATTTTATTGGACGTAAGCAATAATCATTTGGTAGGAGACATTCCAATCCTTTTGACAAATTTTTCAAGATTATCGGAACTTCGTATGTCCAATAACCACTTTGAAGGGTCCATTCCATTACAATTGACACAACAACTTAGAGATCTAAGATATTTAGATCTCTCCCAAAATAATTTGACTGGTCTCGTACCATCATTTCTAAATTCTTCTGTGAAATTTATCCATTTGAGCAATAACAGTTTAACAGGATTGTCCAAAAAGATGTTCAATGGAAACTCTCCTTTAGTGATGCTAGACCTTAGCTACAATGAAATATCTGGCAACATTCAAGATATGATGCAAGATCTTAGTTATACAAAGTTGAATTTTCTCCTTTTAAAAGGTAATCACATTAATGGTGACATACCTAAGCAATTATGTCAGTTGATAGATTTAACCATGTTGGATCTTTCAGACAATAAATTTTTGGGAGAAATTCCCCATTGCTTGGGGACAATGCCTTTTGATAATAAGAACCTTGATCCATCCTTGAAAGCATCAAAGGGAAGCTTCGTTGTTGAAGAATATACTCAAGCACCATTACCATCAGAGCATAAGAAAGAGAAAGCAAGTTTCAGTACAAAGAAAAGTACCCTTACTTTCACCGGAAGCATCCTTGGTTACATGTCTGGAATTGATTTATCCCTAAATAAACTGAAAGGAAATATTCCACATGAGCTTGGAAACTTGACAAGAATTCGAGCATTGAACTTGTCTCATAATGATTTGACTGGACAAATTCCAGATTCTTTCTCAAATTTGAAGCAAACAGAGAGTTTAGATCTTTCTTTTAATAAGTTGAGTGGTCAAATTCCTCCTAAGCTCAATATCCTAACTGCACTAGAAGTATTAAGTGTGGCATACAACAACTTATCAGGCCCAATACCTAAACAAACAAATCAATTTGCCACATTTGATGAAAGTAGCTACGAAGGTAACCCATTCCTTTGTGGACCTCCACTATTAAGGAGTTGCAATCCATCTTCTACAAATATTTCGAATGACTCAAATACTAACAAAGACAATGGTAGTTTTATGGACATGTATGTCTTTTGTGTGAGCTTTGTTGTATCATACACATTAGCATTGTTAGCAACTGCTGGAGCTCTATACATCAATCCTTACTGGAGGCAAGCATGGTTTTACTACATGGAATTCTTCAGTTTAAAGGGTTACTACTTTATTGTGGACAATTTTTGTAGATTTTGTAATGTGTGAAATATGTAAGATGTACCTTGTATCCCTAGAATATCCATTTTAGAGTGATTAAATAATGTAAAACATGCAAGTGTTTCTAATTCAAATTAAAATGTATATAAAAAATAAACCTTAACTCCAAGTATTTTTAATTTAAATGAAACCTAGCTCTAACAAAAAGATTCATCACATTTCAAAATATATGAATTGAACTTAATTGAACAATGGAAGATGTTAACTTCTTACATGAAGACATCTTCTATTGCAAGAAACACAATTTTGGTGCCGAAAACATCCTAAACAAGAAACTAAAATCAATGTTCATTTATAATAATTGCTTGAAGAATATATTCAATGTTCATTTATTTAAAACTACATCTCTTAAACTTCATAAAGTGGGCCTTACAAACTTGTTTTACAAGCCATGTTCATTATCCTTGTACCATAAACAATGCTTCTTGTTACAAGTAATGCATCTTAGACTCAATGGCAAAAAATATTAAAATAGTAAATGACATTGGAAAGCTCATGTAGTATAACTCAAGATCTATAATAAGCTTAGAAAATTTTGGACTAAGGAAGTAACAAGTTGTTCGTTTAGACAATTGATTTCACTTGCAACAATCTTTCTCTCAACAAGTCTCTTGCTGGAAATCAAACTTGTGGCCATGATTTTGATACCGATTGTTGAATCGAATGCTTACTATTGGCTAAAAGTTATAAGTAGTAATCAAGGTTCAATAATTTCTATTTAAGAGCATAACAACCCAACTGTCATAAATCAATTGTGACTTGACTCACATGACCTCCGCCATGGATCACATACAACATGTTTATCCTTGAGTGGGAATTTGAAGAATACTTTGAAGAAGTTGAATAATCAAGTGGATGTATGAAAATGATAAAGTCATGCATCGAATTCTTGAATACATATGATTCTTACTCGACCCTATAGGCATATTAAAGAACGCAATCCAATAAGACCCTTTAAGTCTCTTCATTATGGAGTAGCCCAACCTATGTCTCTTTGGGTCATATTCTCATAATATAACTAAATATCTGTAGTTGGGTGTGTTGTTACTATTTAGCATTATGTTACTATTTATTATATTATTATTATACTCCTAGCTAAGTATTATTCTAATAGGAACATATGTCCACACTCTCCGCAAAGTCCACACTCGAGATCTGGATAAACACATATATAATCTTGTATAAATAGAGAGGGAAGTAGTTGTGGTATTTCTAAGGAAAACCAAACTAACATGATCTAAGTTAAGATTTTCCCTATATGAAGATATTTTTATTTGAAAGAAAGTCATAATGGAATTGGTTTTCGCATGGGGATAGAAACACTACTTTTTCCGTCATTACTTCATGTAAAAGAAAATCTATTATATTATCAATTTCCAAGGACGGTTCTTTTGTGCAATGGTGGCTCGCGGGGACTTTCTTCCCTTCGCTCGTGGTGATGGTGCACATTTGTTACTGATGATGGATTGATGGTTCACTCATGGTGTGCATACGTTTCAGGGTTGGTTCACGTGGGAATTCTTTTATTTTCTAACAATTGAATTAAAATATAAAATATATATTTTTATAGTATTATTTTTTTAGATATTGGAATAGAAATATAAATATATTTTGGTTTTGGCATTAATAAATATTCAAATTTTTTACATTCTTTTTATAATTTTAAATGAGTTATTTGAATTAAGAAATCATCAAAGTGAATATTTTTGTTTGATTAATGTTTGTGTTTATGTATATTCTTGTTTGTGTTTAATATTTAAACGGACTGTATAGACACTATGATGGTAAAATAGTTAGGTTTTGCTTGTCAATGATAAATGAATCTAAAGATAAGTTTGTTCTTGAACATGTTTTATTATCAATGTTTGAACATTATAAACCCTTAGAAATTAATATTATTGTCCAAAGACTTGATATTTATAGTGCATTAGGTGTCTTGAAATGAGTTAGACCATTATTTGAATATATTTATTATTTAATTACTTTTTTTCTCTTGTTCTAATTCCAGCAACAATTGCTTTTGCATTTGCTAATCTTAATCCGATTTTGGTTCTCAACGGAACAAATTTTAAGAACTGAAAAGAGAACATGGAGATAGTTCTTGGCTTCATGGAACTCGACCTTACATTAAGGATTGAGAAAACCCATTTTCTTTATGGACTCAAGTACCTTTGAAGAAAGGAAAGATTATGCGAAGTGAGACTAATGATCATTAAGCATGAAATTCCATAGGACTTTAGGGGTGTTATATTTGAAGTAATAACAAGTGCTATAAAAATTTCCTTGTTGAAATTGAAAAGCGTTTTGTGAAAAGCAATAAGGTAGAAATAATTGAGCTTCTTTAAAGTTTGATTTTTATGAAAATATGGCAAAGAAAATCCAAGAAAATACATCATGAGAATGCTGAACATTGCTTCAAAACTTATGATGCTAAAACTTGAGGTGTCAGAAGACCTACTCAAACACTTAGTTAATTTGGATAGTTTAAGGTATCTTATAACTATTAGAAGGAGAAAAGGTCTCTTAATCAGCTCATTTCATACTATGTAAAAGAAGAGGAAGACTAAAGCAAGAAAAGATTGAAAATGCACACTTATCAAGTACCTCTAAAGAAAAGGCAAGGGGAAGAAAACTAAGAATCCCAAGAGTGAAGCTATTGAGGGTCCTTTACAAAAGAAACAAAAATAGGATAATAAATATTTCTTTTTCTAATAAGGTTGGACTTGTAATGAAGAACTGTACAAAATATCACACTCGGCATGCAAAGACATGTAAGTTTCTTACTTTGGTTTTTTTTAAGTCAATTTATCTTCAGTACCAAGAAATAATTGGTGGTTAGATTCAGGTGCCACTACAAACATCAGTGTTCAAGGTTACCTTAACTAAAGGTAGCCAATTGATTATGAAATAAGAATATATGTTGTTGTTTTTTTAGGAGTTTGTTAAATTGATTTTTGGTTGCACAAAAACAGAACAAAACTAGACTTCCCCACTAATGTAGTATAGGGATAACCTAGGTCAAATCCTTGGACTCAATTTGTTAAGATTTAAAAATGTTTGGTTAAAGTCTCTCTATTCACTAACTATTTACTAATGCAAGGTGGGGAAAAAAATGAATCAAATAATCTGCATTAAGCTAAAGAAACCTAAACTAAAATGATGAATTAATGAAACGAAAATGATCTAAACTAATGAATTTCGATATGCACAGAAACTAAAATGAACCTGGATATGAAAACTAAAGAAATGCTTAATGTGTAAATAACCGATGAACCAATGCTTCACAATCTACCTACGTGAATTTGAAAATAAAGTACAATGCCAGAGTCAAAATTTCACAAACCAATTAAAATGAACTGAGAAACTCAATCACACACTAACCTAAGATCCATTGATCAAAACATAATTAGAATTAAAAAGCAAATCAAAATTTCAAAGTTTTCCTACAATTATTAGAGCAGAGAAACCAGAATTAAAGGAAAAGAAATTAAAGAATATTGATAAAAAACAAAACTAAAAATCATTTTCAGAAAGTATTTAAGGAAAGAGTCTTGATTACTCTTCAGAAGGACATACTGTGAAAATGAGCCCACTTTGGGATCTTGATTACTCTTAATGATTCAGAACTTGAATGTGGATCGGTGCATCAACCTGTCCGAAATTACTAGTTAATGCAATTCCTAGCATTCTTGGTAATAAGATGTGAAGATCAATAGCTTTAAGACGACCAAGACTCATACCCTAATCCCTGAGAAATATTACTCTTGGGAGTAATTCAACAAGAACTTGAATTGTAAGGAATCTCCTGGCACTCATGCAATTCATAAATCATGTTAATGAATGAGTTAAACACAACGAACGTTGAAACAAAAGAATTACTCTAACAATTAATGATAAAACATATATTATTGAGAATCAATTCAAATACATGAGAGTTCACAAGGTTACATCATTCCCCAACAACAATTAGAGTTTAGTTCCCCATAGACATTGAGAAACTAGATGAGCAATGGAGAAGAATGAGATAGAAAAACCTTAAAAATTAGGAATAGAAGCTCCCGCATCCAAATCCGGCTCTAGAGGGTGAAAGAGTGTGCTACTGCATTCCTCTTTGCTAAAAATACAAAACCTAGGACGTATAGGATCTTTAAATAAAGTGAAACAGAGCAGAAAACGAAGTCTGGCCCATGACACTGGCGCTCAAGCGCCCCACTTAGGGCGCCCGGGCGGTGAGCGTTGATAACGGTTGAAATACTGTTATTTTTATACTTAAACTTGATACTAAAAACACCCTTTATGACTTCAAAAATAGCTTGAAATCATGCTTTTGATTTAGTTGTGAGAATAAGAGAGTTGAAAGTGGTATTATTGGTTTTATGCTTGGTTTTCCTTGTTTTGACAGGAATTAATATGAATTGGATGAAGAAGTTGGAGTCAGGAAAAGCTGGAAAAAGTGACATTTAGAAGAACTACAACCAGCGCTGAGCGGCATCTGAGGCGCTAAGTGCCAATTTCCACTGTCTGGCGCTTGAGCGCCACCGCTAAGCGCCAATTTCCATTGTCTCACGCCTGGGCTCCACCGCTGAGCGTCATTTTCAGTGCCACGCCTACCGCTGAGTTCCATTTTCACCGCTGAGCGCTGATAACGTGGGCCTGGGTCAGTTTATGCTAGTTTTTATAAACTATAAAAGGATTTGGACAACCTAGATAGGGTATCTTTTGACAGAAAGAGGCGCAAAAACACTCTTTTCACCCATGAGAGGTGGATTTTGGATGCGGAAGCTTCGATCTTCATCTTTTCGGGTTTTATCTTTCATTTCTTTCCATATTTCATCTAGTTTCACCATGTCTATGGTGAACTAAACTTCCATTGTTGATGGAATGTAATCGTGGACTAAACTAGAGATAGGAATATGAGGGTTGGTTGCATATATACTCCTGTGCTTCAGAATTAATTATTAGGGATGCTAGGAATCGTATGAAATTGTAATTAAGGATAGACTTATTTACCGAGACATCTGGTTTAAGTGTTTTAGAGAGTGACATTAACAATAATGAAGAAGATGAATTCGCAAATACATGAGAGTGGATAGGATAAGTCGGAAACCCCAACAACATAATCATTCCATATTTTATCAATCATTCACTTGCGCATTCTTTTGGTCAATTGATCAACACTTTCATTCATGTTTATTTTCCGCAATTCCATTAAAAACCTAATATTTTCGTTCTTCACAAGTCTTAAATAATCAACAAATCACATGACTGTTTAGGCCAGTGAGTCTCTTGGGAAACGATACTTGGTCTTACCATTTATATTACTTGATACAATTCGGTACACTTGTCGGGGTCTTAACAATTTTTTGGCGCCGTTACCGAGAACTCGTGGTTTAACTATTCTATTCGTGTGATTATTGATTAACTTTGACTTGATTTTTTTTTATTTTTGTTTTTGTTTGTTCTAATAAGTGCTTTCTTGGATTTTGTTTTCTTGTGTATGCAGGATACAATTCGTACTAGGAATAAGAAAAATTCAGAACCTCTTCTTGAAGGATTGAGTGGAACAAGAAGGAGAATGATAAACAAAACATCTAGAGAATTATTTCCTTCTCCAGAAACACTTTTACAACCCTCACCATAGGAATTTGACCAGAGTACTGAAGAGATGGTTGGTGAGAATAATGGAAGACGCACTCTGGCGTATTACACCACTGTTTTGTTGGCCCTCATCACTCTTTGCTTGATATTCTTTTCTTTTTCTTCTTTCTGCTAAATTTCTTCAGAAAATTAAGAACACCAAGCACCTGTTTCGATGTTTCAATCATAGGAACTTTGATCTCCAATTTCTTGAAGATCTCCATAGAGCACATAAATTTCTTTTCTTTCCTATGATATTTCTTTTGATGAGGAAGGGTTTTTGCATATAATCTTTTCTTCTTTCCTTTCTTCCTCTTTTTCTTAATCTCCTTCCTCAACTTTCTCTTTTTCTCTTTTTCTCTTTTCTTCTTTTCTTCTTTATTTTCGCATATTTTTTCTTTTTTTCTTTTTTCCCAACCACTGCTTTTTCTCCCTCATGATCTTTATCTTCCTAACCCAACTTTTCTGTTTCTTCTTCCATTAAATCTTTCTCTATCTTTTCCTCATCAACAACCTTATCATTTTGTGTCTCCAAATTCCTAAAGGTAACTTCATAGCTCTTGGAATCGTACTTCTTCAAAAATTTGTCGAACTTTTCATTAAGGCTCTTGACTTGTTCCGTCAAATTAGCTACCTGAGGACATAGTTGTTGATCATCCTCCCACGTTTCTATTGGTAAAGAGAGTTGTTGCTGCCATAAACGTTGTTCAGCTTCCCCCAACGTTTCTCTTGGAAACGAGGATTGTTGCCCAAATTGGCTTTGATACATGTTTAAATGAGGTTCCCACCAGTCGTTGAAATCATTTTGGTATAATTGAGTGCCCATATAATCAAATTCGTGTCCAATATGGATCCTGCAAACATTAGGCACAAAACCCTAGAAAACAGTTATTAGAAAAAAATATAAATAAACATAAAAATCAAGTCAAATTTAATTAATTTACACTACTTGAAAACTTAAACCACGAGTCCCCGACAATAGCGCCAAAAACTTGTTAAGTCCCTGGCAAGTGTACCAGATCGTTATCAAGTAATATATAAACGGTAAGTCCGAGTATCGTCTCCCTAAGGACTCTTAGGCCTTAACTTTCATGTAAATGAATTTTATAAGACTTGTAAAGAAATAAATTTTGTGGTTGAATGCAAGAATGAAAATAAACATGCACATGCAAATGATTCAGTTGGCAAGAAAAAGTTATGGATGAATGGAGTTGTTGGGGTTTACAATTTCATCTTATCCACTCTCTTATATCTACTCTTCTTGTTAAATTCGCTTTAGTATCTAATTGTCATGCAAACTTTCTTAGTCTACCCTAAACCTGATCCCTCGGCGAAAAGAGCCTATTACTAATTATTGGTTTACTATCCCTAGTCTCCCCTAGTTACTAGCAACGCATTATTGAACAGAAGAAAAATACAATTGATCGTCCTACCCCTATCCCTAGGTGGTATTGCTTAATCAAGGAATTCCCTATCAGTTCATGACTTCCCCGTACGTCCCCGTATCGACAAAAGCAAAGATCATTATACCGAATAAGTTAAACGATAAAAGCTTTAATGCACAGATAAGAAACCCAACAATTGATAATAAAAGCATATGTAAACATATGAATAAAACAAGAATTTCAATAAAAGAGAGTTTCAAAAGATTACATTGTTCCCGAACAACAAAGGGTTTAGTTCACCATAGACATGGTGAATCTAGATGGAATTAAATGAAAGAATGGAAAAGGAAACCCTAGATTGGATAAAATGGAGCCTAAGCATCCAAGAAATCTTCTCCAAGGAGTGTAGAACAACTCTGGACGTCTTCCTATGCCAAAAGAATACAATTTGAATCGCACTGGGGCTATTTATAGAGCATAAAAGTAACAAAATTTAAGCCTAAGTCTAGCAGATGACCGCTCAACGCCTAATTTGGCTGCAGAGCGGTTTCCCTCTAATCGCTCCACCGCTCAGCGGTGAAATAGACCGCTGAGCGGTTTGCCTCTAATCGCAAAACCGCTCAACTTCAATGCCTGGGCGCCAGACAGTGACTTCCCTCTCGAATAGGACGCTCAATGGTGCTTTTTGACGCTGAGCGGTGCATAGACTCTTCTTTTTTTCCTTTTTCTCCTTTTTTCATGAGTCTAAGACCTTCCTACTTCACTTCCATCTTCAATTCCCATCAAAACCTTGCAAAACAATGTAAAACAAGCATAATATCTCTAAAAACAGCTTTTGACTCTCATGTGACTCAACTAAGTATTTTTACTTGATTCTAAGCTCATTTTAAGCCACAAAGGGTGTGTTTTTATATCAAATTCAAGCATCAAAATAACGGTTTTTAGACCGTTATCAACTCCTTTGGCAAAATACTAACATTCAGTCATGTTCTCATGTATCTAATATTATTGTTAGTAGAGCCATCTTCCTGTATTGTGTGCGTAGAGGGTTGAATATTAACATTGGACAGGTCAGAAAATGAGATTTAGACTTGTGCCGGTACTGTGAACAATAAGGCGTCCTTGGGGCATCCATCTTTGATCACACACCTCTGTGAGTTAGCTGGGGTGAACACTTCCATACCGCCAATGGAGCGACTAAGGAAGGCGATTGATGATGCATATTATAGACAGTATTGCAGGGGAGATGAGGCAGCCTAGCCAGTGCCACCATGACGTCCTCCTAGGAGAGGACCACCACTAGCACATGCGCCGCGTCAGGATGCAGAGCCATTTTAGATGAAGGACATGTATATGTCTCTGATGGAGTCCAGGATGTAGGAATTGCACAGAGGGCAGGTGGCCACTGTAGAGATGATCATATGGATGTATGATACACCCCCTAAACGGTAGTGGACGATGGATGAATTTAACACTGTGATGGCATGGCCAGAGGATCAGGCATAGGCCAGTGGAGCTGGAGCAGCTGGAGCTCCAGTTGTGGAGCAAGATGATGAGGATGACGACTATGACGATGCTTGAGAAGGAGAAGAAGAAGAAGAATAGGTGGAAGACTCTGATGACATCATGGGATGGAGAGCTGAGATAACATATACTGATGGATGCTATCAACACTAGAGCAGGATTTTTCTTATCTTTTCTTTTGTATTGTTGAACCTATTTGCTTCTGTTTTTAGAATAGGGCTGATGTACTCAGTTTGAGACTTATATCTGATGTGGTGGTTTGGTATTGATTTACGTGGGATGAGTATTGCTTGATGATGCTTTGATATTGATTAATGTTGAGATTGTGCACTATATGCTGATATATAGGTGGTTGTTCACAAGCTATGTGAACAGATGCATGATGTTGTGATTGTGATTATGATGCTATGCAGGATGTGTATCTGGAGTATGTGGAATGATTGAATTAGCCTATATGTGAGGTTTTGAACTCTAGAGTATTTGTTATGAATGATTGTTATTCTCTTGAAAGCAAGAACATTTTGCCCAGGTTTCTATGATTGAATGACTTGCTTGCTTGTGTCATATGATCAAGGCCATTTTTTATTATCCCTTCTTAGCCAATGCGTGATTGTTAGCCAAAACGAAAAAGAGCACGATGCGTTCTACCCTTTTTGAACCTTAGGCCTTAAACAAAATATGAAAACCCTTTGTGAAAATCTATACCTTGAGTTAAGTTGAGAGTATTTGTATGGTATTGATAAAGGTTCAAGTTTGGGGTTGTTGGGAAAGTTGAAAAAGAAAGATATGCATTGAGCTAAGTGTTGAACAAACATGAAAAGAGAAAGAAAAGAAAATAGAATGCAAAGAAAGGAAAGCTCAATGAAAAAAGGGGAAAGTTGGAAATGAGTGAGACTAGTTTGATTAAAGAGAGATTGTGCTTGAATGATAAATTTATGAATGACTCTCTTAACTCAAGGATTTTGTGATCTAGAAAAATCAATTGTTCTTCTTAGCCCAACCACGTTACTGATAACGGTTCAAAAACCGTTATTTTCATACTTAATTTTGATACAAAACACACCCTTTATAACTTAGAAATTAGCTTGAAATCATGCAAAGTGCTTTAGTTAGGTTAAAAGAGAGACAAAGGTGGTTTTAAAGATATTATGCTTGGTTTTTTCCTTGTTTTGACAGGATTAGTCGAGAATTAAATGATGGAAAGTGAAGAAGGAAGGAGTTGGACTCAAGAAAGGATGGGAAAAGGTGCAAAGCTAGAATCGCAGCCACCGCTCAACGCCAGTTTCAGCGTTGAGTGCCAGCCTTGTGAAAAGAGTCAGTGCCAAACACTTAAACTCCAACGGTGAGTGGAAAAGTTAAAGCTGCGCACATCGCTGAGCGCCAGATCCAGCGCTAAGCGTTGGCCTTCTCAGAGACAACATTGCTAAACGCCTGAGCGTGAATGCTGAGCGTCCTACTTGAGTGTCGCACCTACTGATGAGTGGTGAAACCAGCGCTGAGCGCTGTAGTTGGGCTTGGGCCAGTTTTCTGTAATTTTTCATAGTTTATAAATAGATTTGTGCGACCCTTAGGGTTATCTTTTGGCAAAGAAAAGACACAGAAACACCCATTCTCACTCCTTGGAGGCGGATTTTGGATGCGAAAGCTCCAATCTTTCAACTATAGGGTTATCTTTTTCATTCTTTCCATTCAATTCATATAGTTCCACCATGACAATGGTGAACTAAACCCTTTGTTGTTGGGGAACGATGTAATCCTTTTGTAACTCTCTTATATCGAAGTTCTTATTTTATTCATATACTTGTGTTATCAATAGTTTGGGTTTTCCTCTCTATATTTCAAGCTTGCATGGTTTAACTCATTCAATGTCATGATCTTTGATTTTGTCGATATGGACACATACGGGGGAATCTAGACATGAGGGGAATTCTCTTGATTATGAAATATTACCTAGACATAGGAATAAGATGGTCAATTGCTTTAAGCTTTTGTACACTGAAATGCATGACTAATTACTAGGGAGACTAGACATAGTAAACTAGTAATTGGGAGTAGGCTCTCTTTGCCGAGACATCGGGTTTAGAGTAAATTAGAAAGTTGCATGACATTGATAATAAAGTTGAATTTAATAAGAATAGTAGATATAGGAGAGTGGATTAGGATGAAACCGTAAACCCCAACAACACCGTTCATTCATATCTTTATCTGTCAATTGTTCAAGCTTTTGCATTTGCATGCTTATTTTTTTATTTGCATTACAAACCCTAAATATTTATCAAGTCTTGAGAAATCAATTCACATAAACGATTAGGCCTAAGAGTCCCTTGGGAAACGATATTCAGACTTACCGTCTCTTTATTACTTGATATGATCTAGTATACTTGCCAGAGTGTTAATAGTTACAAGCCATGAAAAGTCCTTGTGATGACATATGTGTGTGAGTATGTTTGATTGTGGTAAATGAAAGACAATTTTGTTCTATGTGACATTTCAATAGTAAAGGAAAGGATTGACCTCTAGCAACACCTGTGTGATTGAGTGAAACACTTTTTCTGGTGAGGAATGTTTCCATGAGTACATGATTACATCTATGCTTAGTTAATTGATCATTCATGAGAATAACATCTGTTGGATATTATGTGATTATGTGAACACCATGATGAGTTATTTTGAATCAAGGCATGTGTGCATCTTGACTGAATTATGTTTGATGAGTTGATTTAAGTCATTACTTGTCTTGAAAGAAAGAGTTTTGGAATGTGTTGAACCATTGTATTGATTGGTGGAAGACTGAGTTACATATTATTTTCTTGAGGACAAGAAGAGTTCTAAGTTTAGGGTTGTGATAACGGTTGAAATAACGTTATTTTTATACTTAATTTTGATACTAAGAACACCCTTTATGACTTAGAAACTAGCTTGAAATCATGCTTTTGCTTTAGTTGTGAGAATAAGAGAGTTGAAGGTGGTATTATTGGTTTTCCTTGTTTTGACAAGAATTAAGATGAATTGGATGAATAAGTTGAAGTATCAAGGAGTTGGAGTTAAGAAAAGGTGGAAAAAGTGACATTTGCAAGAACCAAAACCAGCGTTGAGCGGCATCTGAGGCCCTAAGTGCCAATTTCCATTGTCTGGCGCCTGAGTGCCACCGCTGAGCGCCAATTTTCACTGTGTCATGCTTGGGCGCCACCGTTGAGCGTCATTCTGAGTGTCGCGCCTACCGCTGAACGCCATTTTCACCGTTGAGCACTGATAAGGTGGGCCTGGACCAGTTTCTGTTATTTTTTTATAAATTATAAAAGGATTTGGATGACCCAGAGAGGGTATCTTCTAACATTAAGAGGCGCAAAAACACTCTTTTCACCCCTTGAAGGCGGATTTTGGATGCAGAAGCTCCGATCTTCAACTTTTAGGGTTTTATCTTTCATTCTTTTCCATATTTCATCTAGTTTCACCATGTCTATGGTGAACTAAACTTCCATTGTTGTTGGGGGAAACGATGTAATCCTTTGAAACTCTAATGTATTGAATTGGTTTATATTATATATATGCTTTCTTCATTAATTGTTAGGGTTTTTCCTTCATACTCAATGTTTACTTTGTTTAACTCATGCTATTGCATGATCATTGATTTTATCGTTATGGACACATACGGGGAAGTCTAGAACTAGGGAAATTCTCCCAAAGGTAGTATTGCCTAGACATAAGAATATGAGGGTTGGTTGCATATACACTCCTGTGCTTCAGAATTAATTATTAGGGATGCTAGGAATCGTATGAACTCATAATTAAGGATAGGCTTATTTACTGAGACATCGGGTTTAAGTGTTTTAGAGAGTGGCATTACCAATAATGAAGAAGATGAATTCATAAATACATGAGAGTGGATAGGATAAGTCGGAAACCCCAACAACATAATCATTTCATATTTTATCAACCATTCACTTGCGCATTCTTTTGGTCAATATATTAACACTTGTATTCATGTTTATTTTCCGCAATTGCATTAAAAACCTAATATTTTCGTTCTTCACAAGTCTTAAATAATCAACAAATCACATGATTGTTTAGGCCAGTGAGTCTCTTGGGAAACGATACTTGGACTTACCATTTATATTACTTGATACGATTTAGTACACTTAGGGTGCCCGAGCCGTGAGCGCGGCTCTTCCTGACGCTCAAGCCTCCAAAATGGTACCCAAGCTTAGAGCCTTCGACGCCCAAGCGCCCCAAAGGGGCGCTCGGGTGGTGGACGACACTTTTCAGCGATTAAGCCCCCTAAATGGGTGCCCAAGCTTCGTGCTTCCCTCATTTCTGGTGCTTTTTCAGGCCTTTCTGAGCTCCGTCTTCTTAACACTTCACCTTTGCTTCCCATATTATCTCATTTCCTGCCAAAACAAGGGAGTTTATTCATTATTCTATCAAACTCCACCTCAACTCTCTTATTCACACAACTTAACATAAATTCATGATTTCAAGCAAGTTCTAAGTAGAAAAGGGTGTATTTGGTATCAAAATTACATCTCAGATAACAGTATTTTCAACCGCTATCACGACGCCAAAAACTTGTTCAACAAAATCTTTGAGCACCACAGTAACGACACTAAAAACTCGTTGGGATGTCTTTAAGTGTACCGAATCGCATAAGTAATATAAAATGGTAAGACCAAGTATCGTATTGCAAAAGACTCTCGACATTAGACTATCGTGTGATACCTCGATTAATTAAGACTTAGAGAAAATGAGATCATTGGTTTCAGATGCAAAGACATAAAATTAAATATGAATGCAAGTTGATCAATAGCAGAGTAACACAATGTTGAACGAATGTTGTTTAATATGAGATGAGTATGTTGTTGGGGTTAGATTTCACCAAGTTGCCTCTCATGTATATAAGAATTCTTGTTTGTGCATTAATGTTAATGTCACTCACTAAATCACCTAAACCCGATCCCTCGGTGAATAAGCTTGTCCTTAACCCTAGTTGATGTAATTCTTACCATTCCTAGTAATTAAATGTGAAGATCAAAAGCTCTAAGACGACCAAGACTCATACCCTCATCCTTGAGAAATATTACTCTTGGGAGTAATTCAACAAGAACTGAATTGTAAGGAACCTCCCGACATTCATGCAATTCATAAATCATGCTAATGAATAAGTTAAACACAGCAAGCATTATAAACAAATGAATTACTCTAACAATTAATGAATAAGCATATGTTATTAAGAATCAATTCAAATACATGAGAGTTCACAAGGTTACATCATCCCTCAATAACAAATAGAGTTTAGTTCCCCATAGCCATGGAGAAACTAGATGAATAATGGAGAAGAATGAGATATAAAAACCCTAAAAATTGGGAATGGAAGCTCTCGCATCCAAATCCGCCTTCCAAGGGTGAAAGAGTGTGCTGTTGCGCTCCTCTCTGCCAAAGATACAATACCTAAGACGTCTGGGTCCTTTAAATAGAGCGAAACATATTAAAAAATGAAGTCCGACCCATATCATTGTGTAGAATGATCAGACATTCAGAACCAACCAGTCTTGTTACTCAAGAAACCTTCAAGATTGAATCACCACGATAGTTCTTTGTTCTTGGAGCTTTTCTCTCTTCTGTAAAACCACAAAGCTTTAATCTGAAATAAAGATTCAAGTGTAAATTCATAATTTTCTTACAGAATTCAAATTATGCATCTTTATATAGTTTTGCTCAAATCAGACTCATTTTAATCGATTACGCTATTTGTAACGCCCCGGCAACTTACAAGGAATATTGACTGCCCCCACTGATAACGGGTTGAAACACCGTTATTGTTCATGTGATTTTGATACTAAAAGCACCCTTTTCCACTTAGAAACTTGCTTGGACTCATTGATTTTCAATTAATTGTGTGAATAAGAGAGTTGTGGTTGATTTTAACAGTTTTCAAACAATTTCCCCTTGGTTTGACAGAGATTGAAGCAATACTGGAAGAAGAAGTGAAAAACCATGAAGATGGAGATCAAAAAGGGTCAAAAAGGCACTAAGAAGGGACAAACCCAAAGACCAAACGAAGCCCAAGCGACAGGAACGTGAAACAGCGAAGTGAAAATCGACGCTGGTCGCCCGAGTGATGGACCCGAGGCCCTGGCGACGGATGCTCGAAGCTTAGGCGTCCAAAACTGGCGCCCAAGCCTTACAGAACCCTTGATTCACGCTTGGGCGAGCTCCCTGCGACGCTTGAGCGAGATTTGATGTGGATTGGGCCCTGTTTCTGCTCTGATTTGATTCTTTTGGACCGGGCCGGACTTTGAGACACATCTCGCACTATTTAAAGGACCTTGGGGCTCTAGGTTTTGCATCCCTGGCAGAAGAGAGCATACAATGTAGTCCTAGCCAATTCTTAGTGTTCCATTCCTCTTTCTTTCTTCCATTGTTCATAGGTTCCCCCATGTCTATGGGGAACTAATTTCTATTTGTTGTTGGGGAAAGATGTAACCTTGTAAACTCTCATGTATTTGAATTGATTCTTAATTTCATATGCTTTATTTCATTATTTGTCAGAGTAATTCATCTGCTTTATTCTTGCTTATATAATAACATTATCTGTGAGTTGCATGAGTGCCGGGAGGTTCCTTTCAATTCAGGTCCTTGTTGAATTACTCCTAAGGGTTATATTGCTCAGGGATGAGGGTGTGAGTCTTTGTTGTCTTAACCTCTTGATCTTCACATCTTTTTACCAAGAATGCTAGGAATTGTATGAACTAGTAATTAGGGACAGACTTATTGACCGAGGGATCGGGTTTAAGTGTCTTCGTGAGGGACGTTAGCATTAATGAATAAAGAAGAATTCTTATATACATGAGAGGGAACTTAGTGAAGTCTAACCCCAACAACATTGTTGACTAACTGGCAAGCGTACCAGACCGTTCCAAGTAATAAAATCGGTAGAACTCAATATCGTTCTCTCCCAAAGGACTCACAGCCTTATCGTTCGTGTGAATTAAAATAATAAGACTAGTAAAGAAAAAAATTAATTGTTTGGAATGCAAGAACACAAAATAAACATGCAATGTGGTTTATTCAATTGACAAAAAAGAGTATGGATGAGTGAAGTTGTTGGGGGTTTTACAATTTCATCTTATCCGCCCTCTCTTATCTACTCCTCTTGTTTAATTTACTCGTTATCTAATTGTTATGCAAACTTTCTTGGCTTGCCCTTAGACCGATCCCTCGAGAGCCTATTACTAATTACCGGCTTGCTATCCCTAGCCTCCCCTAGCAACTAGCAACGCATTACCGAACAGAAGCAAAAACAATTGACTGTCCTACCTCCCTATCCCTAGGTGGTATTTCATTGATAAAGGAATTTCTCATCAGTTCATGACATTACTGTACGTTCCCGTATCAATAAAGACAAACAACAGTTATCGAATGAGTTAAATGATAAAAGCTTTAAGCACAGATGAGAACCCAACAATCGATAAACAAAGCATATGAAAATCATATAATTAAACAAGAGTTTCAATAAAAGAGAGTTTCAAAAGATTACACTGTTTCTCCCAACAACAGAAGGGTTTAGTTCACCATTGTCATGGTGAACCAAGGTGAAATTAATGAAAGAATGGAAGAGCAAACCGTAGAAAAGATGAAAAGGAGCCTAAGCATCCAAGAAATCCTCTCTAGAGAGTGAAAAGTAGGTCTGGCCGCCCTCTTCTGTCAAAAGAATGAGAATGAATTCGCAACAGGGCTATTTATACCTGAGGAGCGCAACAGAAAACAGGCCCAAGCCCAACAGGCAGCTGCTCGGCCTCACACTTATGCCGCCCGGCGGTTTGCCTCTTTGCCGCAAAACCGCCCGGCGTCAGGGGTCCACCGCCCGACAGTTTGCCTCTTATCGCAAAACTGCCAGGCTTCCCTGCCTTAGTGCCATCTCCTCGCATTTGGCCGCCCAGTAGTGTATTTCTACCGCTGGGCGGTTTCTAGACTCTTCTTTTCTTGATTTTCTTCTTCTATCTTGAGTCTAAGGCCTTTATTTTCACCTCCATTCTTCACTTCCATCAAAATTGCTACAAAACAATGCAAAACAAGCATAATATCGCTAAAAACAACTTTTGACTCTCGACTGACTCATTTATTGAGTTTTATTTGATTTCAAGCTCATTCTAAGCATTAAAGGGAGTAATTTGGTCTAAAATAGCATATGAAAATAACGGTTTTTCAACCGTTATGACAACCCCAAACTTAGAAATTTGCTTGTCCTCAAGCAAAACAAAACAAAACAAAACTAAAAACAAAACAAAACTTGGCTTTCTACACTTTCATCCAATGATTCAACATTCCTAAAGTACATGATGAGAACTACTCAATTCCAGTTCGTCAGTAACTTAGCTTATTTTTACATGATTTTTCTTTTTCTCATGCATTTTTCATTTTCAAAAATTGAGCTCAATGCCTTTCTTTTTGCCATTCAAACTTTCCCCACAACCCCAAACTTGAACCTTGAATGTACTTACAATCATTAACCCAATTCAAAGTAAATAGTTTCAGCACAAGGGTTTTCTGTTTAGGGCCAAGGTTCAAAAAGGGTATAAGATTTCAAGCACTTTGGGTAAGATTTGGCTAAGTAAGGGATTTCAAAAATGGCCTTGATCATATGACACATACATGCAATTCAATCATCAAGATTTAGGCAATATCATGCATGCTTCCCTGTGAATAATTCTCATACACAGTTAAAATTCTGGAGCTCAATACCTCACACAGCATGCTTCTTCACACACATTCATTCATACATCCTGCTTAGCATCATAACCACAATCATAATTCATCACACATATGTTTCAGAGGATATCAACATGCAACACAACTTGAGAATCATTCACATCAAATCATCATCAAATAGGTTCATCATGCAATTAGTCAGTCAAACATCTTTAGAAGAGTATTAAGCCAAGCATACACACTAAAAATAAAATTTACCCATTCTACAAATTCAAAATGCAAAGGCAAAAGAAAGAAAAATAAAACCCTGTCTACAATATGGGCATCCATCAGTAGATGCCCTCACTCATCCCATGCTGTCATCAGAATCCTCCTCGTTTCCATCATCAGCATCCTCAAAATCTTGTTCATCTTCATCCTCATTTACTGCTCCAGCACCACTGCCTTGTCCCTGCTCTTGAGGCCAAGCCGTCACATTGTAGAACTCATCCATAGTCCACCTGTGCGCTGGTGGGTGATCATATTGCCCCACTGATATCTCAGCAAGAGCTACCTGTCCTCTGCGAAGAGAATCCATCTTAGCCTCTAGTAGAAACATATACATGTCTCACATCTGGAATGACTCAACATGTTGTGCTGGTGCATCATCAGGCACCTGCTCCTGTTGTGTTGCAGCTCTTCTAGGGCGTCTCCTTGGTGCTGCTCCTGCCTCAGCGCAGATTTGATGGAAGTAGGATGCATCAATAGCATTCCTGAGTCTCTCATATGGGGGAACTGCAGTATCCACCCCAGCCTGCCGACAAAGAAAAGTAATCAAAGATGGATGTCCCAATGGCATCCTGCTCCTCACTGTAGTGGCACAACTCCGTATCTCGTCGGCGATGATTTATCCGACGTTCACATCCATCTGTCTCAGCATGCAGAAAATGAGAACAACCCTGTGCATCGTGACATCAGAGATATGGGAGCAGGGCTGGATGTTGGCATGAGTGAATGTCATCCAGTATCGTGCCAAAGGTGTCAAATCCTCTTGACCTTTCGGGCTCCTTCCTCTTGCTGCCAGTGTTTCTTCCCCTTCTTGATGTTGATGTCATTCCTGCATCAAATATAATTCAAACAAACCACAGGATTTCATTAGGAACTAATAAAGCATCAATCCTTCTATGCCATTCACAGTTCAATACTGAGGGGAGGACAGAGCTCCCTCGGTATCTATGCACACAAATCCAGTCATCCAGCAGAAATTGAGGCAAACCGCCCGACGGCATGCTTCAAGTTGCAATACCGCCCAGCGCCCTACATTACCGCCCGGCGGTGCGCTAGTGTTTTGGAGAAAAACTTTTCTACAATGTCCTAATCTCCCTTCAAACACCAATTTCTCAATCCAGACAAAAATTTAAGCAACTTAATCGGTCAAAACAATACCTAATTCAACAATTCATGCAAAGAAATCCAAAACCCTAATTTGTCATGTTCCTAAGCATGTTCATCTTAAAATTCAAAAATTAAAAACCACAAATGAAATTGCACAACTTACTTGAGTGAAGATGCTAAATGCTTGCAAGAATTTCTTCAAAATGATGATGAACAACTCCCAATGCCCAAGTCTCACCAAAAACCCCCAAATTTTAAACAAGAAACTAGGTTTTAGTGAGTGGGTGATAGGAAAGTGTGGGAAAACTCTTTGGGAACCCTTGTGAAGGTGCAAATTGGGTGCTAAGGTTAGAGAAGACCGCTTGACAGAATGCAAAGGAGAGGAATAAAGTGTAGAACCCCCAAAACGGCCCAGCTTTAAAGGCTTGGGCTGGAATTCTCGCCGCCACCGCCCGGCGGTATAAGTGCACCGCCCGACGGTAAACGTTAATTTCTCCTCCCTTTTCTTTGCTTGCCTTTGCATGATTCCTCCCTGTAGTACCTGATTTTTGCCTTCAATTTTTCAAATACATGACTTCCCTCACTCAAATGCACATACGAACTATAATGCACTATAGACAACGTCTGAAAATAAACAATCAAACAACTGGGTTGCCTCCCAAGTAGCGCTTGTTTAACGTCACGAGCCTGACCCACACCTGTTTAGCACTTGTTAGTAAGTGCAGATCCTTCCAACACCCATCAGTAGGTGTACCTTCCGGGTATCCTTTAGTGGATACCAAAATTAGCATCCCTCAGTAGATGCTACCGAAAATTTGTTCAAACAAACAAAGAATTTCAAGTTCAAAAATAAAATAAACCTAAACTAAAATAAAATAAGAAAATGATTTACAACAATTGGGATGACCCCAACAAACACCCATCAGTAGGTGCTAATTCTCTTTGCTTGATATTCTTTTCTTTTCTTCTTCTTACTGAATTTCTTCAGAAAATTGAGAACACCAAGCACCTGTTTCCATATATCAATCATAGGAACTTTAATCTCCAATTTCTTGAAGATCTCCATAAAGCACTTAAACTTCTTTTCTTTCCTCTTATTTTTGTTTTGATGAGGAAGGGGTTTTGCATCTGATCTTTTCTTTTTTTCTCTCTTCCTCTTTTTCTTTTGATGAGGAAGAGGTTTTGCATATAATCTTTTCTTCTTTCCCCACTTCCTTTTTTTCTCAATCTTCTCCTTCAACTTTCTCTTTTTATTTTTCCATGATTTCCTTTTTTTTTATTTTCACACATTTTCTATTTTTTTCTTTTCTTTCAACCACTTCTTCTTCTTTCTCCTCATTTTTCTCTCCCTCACTCAACTTATTATTTTCAAAGATAGTTACTTGATATTCCTCTTTAGGGTCAACTTCAGTGTTACCCCCAATAATACCGAGAGACTTCAATGCTTTTGTTATCTCATCTTCCTCTATCTTCTCTTCATCAATAGCCTTCTCTCTAGGGTCAACTTCAGTATTACTCCTAATAATACCCAGAGACTTCAATACTTTTGTTATCTCATCTTCCTCTATCTTTTCTTCATCAATAACCTTGTCATCCTCAAAGATAGTGGCTTGACATTCTTCTCTAGGATTGATTTCAGTATTAACCCCAATAATGCCCAGAGACATCAATGCACAAGAGATTTGTTCATCCTGTAAACGTTGTTCAGTTTCCCACAACGTTTCTTTTCTTAAAGAGTATTGTTGCCCCTTCTTATTTTGATCCATGTATGAGTGAGGCTCCTACCAGTGATTGAAATTGCTTTGGTAGAATTGAGTGCCCATATAATCAAATTGTTGTCCAAACTGTATCCTGCAAATCTTAGGCACAAAACCCTAGAGAACATTTATTAGAACAAAAATAAAAACAAACATAAAATCAAGTCAAATTCAATAAATTCGCAGTACTTGAAAAAGTTAAACCTCGAGTCCCCGACAACGGCGCCAAAAACTTGTTGACTCACTGGCAAGCGTACCAGATCGTTCCAAGTAATAAAATCAGTAGAACCCGATATCGTTCTCTCCCAAAGGACTCACGACCTTATCGTTCGTGTGAATTAAAATAATAAGACTTGTAAAGAAATAGATTAATTGTTTGGAATGCAAGAACACAAAATAAACATGCAATGTGGTTGATTCAATTGAAAAAAAAGAGTATGGATGAGTGAAGTTGTTGGGGGTTTTACAATTTCATCTTATTCGCCCTCTCTTATCTACTCCTCTTGTTTAATTTGCTTGTTATCTAATTGTTATGCAAACTTTCTTGGCCTACCTTAGCCCGATCCCTCGGTGAAAAGAGCCTATTACTAATTACCGGCTTGCTATCCCTAGCCTCCCCTAGCAACTAGCAACGCATTACCGAACAGCAGCAAAAACAATTGACCGTCCTACCTCCCTATCCCTAGGTGGTATTTCATTGATAAAGGAATTTCTCATCAGTTCATGACATTACTGTACGTTCCCGTATCAATAAAGACAAACAACAATTATCGAATGAGTTAAACGACAAAAGCTTTAAGCACAGATGAGAACCCAACAATCGATAAACAAAGCATATGAAAATCATATAATTAAACAAAAGTATCAATAAAAGAGAGTTTCAAAAGATTACATTGTTTCTCCCAACAACAGAAGGGTTTAGTTCACCATTGTCATGGTGAGCCAAGGTGAAATTAATGAAAGAATGGAAGAGCAAACCGTAGAAAAGATGAAAAAGAGCCTAAGCATCCAAGAGATCCTCTCTAGAGAGTGAAAAGTAGGTCTGGCCGCCCTCTTCTGTCAAAAGAATGAGAATGAATTCGCAACAGGGCTATTTATACCTGAGGAGCGCAACAGAAAACAGGCCTAATCCCAACAGGCAACCGCCCGGCGTCACACTTATGCCGCCCGACAGTTTGCCTCTTTGCCGCAAAACCGCCCGGCGTAAGGGGTCCATTGCCCGACGGTTTTCCTCTTATCGCAAAACCGCCAGGCGTCCCTGCCTTGGTGCCATCTCCTTGCATTTGGCCGCCCAGCGGTGTATTTTTGCCGCTGGGCGGTTTCTAGACTCTTCTTTTCTTGATTTTCTTCTTCTATCTTGAGTCTAAGGCCTTTATCTTCACCTCCATTCTTCACTTCCATCAAAATTGCTACAAAACAATGCAACACAAGCATAATATCGCTAAAAACAACTTTTGACTCTCGACTGACTCATTTATTGAGTTTTGTTTGATTTCAAGCTCATTCTAAGCAGTAAAGGGAGTAATTTGGTCTAAAATAGCATATGAAAATAACGGTTTTTCAACTGTTATCACATATCCATCTCATATAAATACCCCTCCGTTCATCTCTTTGCTCTTTTGCCATTGATCAATTGTAATTTATTTTCTTTATTATTTTTGCACTACAAATCCATGATCTTCGTTATTTTTCTAAGTCGTAATTAATCTTGTTTTCACACAATTGTTCAGCGCCGAGAGTCCTCTGGGACACGATACTTGGTCTTACCATTTGATATTACTTGTGTGACTCGATACACTTGCCGATTTGCCTCAACAAGTTTTTGGCGCTGTTGCCGGGGACTCACGGTTTAAGCTATTCTATTTGTGTGAATCTTGATTAATTTTGGCTTTATTTTATTTTATATTATTTGGGGTTGTGATAACTGTTGAAAAACAGTTATTTTCATGCTTCATTTGAGAGCAAAATACACACTCTAAGGCTTAGAATGAGCTTAGAATCAAACAAAACACGTAAGTTGAGTCAGTTGAGAGTCAAAAGCTGTTTTTAGCGATATTATGCTTGTTTTGCATTGTTTTGCAACATTTTTGATAAAGATGAAGAATGGGATTGAGGATGGAAGGTCTTAGACTCAAGAAAGATGAAGAAACATGAAGAAAGAAGAGTCTAGGAACCGCCCAGCGCCCAAAATCCAATGATGGGCGGCCAAATGCGAGGGGGACCCACTGTCTCGCGCCAGGCGGTGCAGAGGCAAACAACCAGGCGGTAGAGAGGCAAACCGCCGGGCGACATAAGTGTGGCGCTGGGCGGTTGTCTGCTGGGCTTGAGCCTGATTTCCGTGACGCTCCTCAGCTATAAATAGCCTTGTTGCGACTTGAGATGTATTCTTTTGACAGAAAGGTGCGGCCAAACCTAATTTAAACTCCTTGAAGAAGATCTCTTGGATGCTTAGGCTCCTTTTCATCCAATCTAGGGTTTGTTTTTCCATTCTTCCATTATTTTTCATATAGTTTCACCATGACAATGGTGAATTAAACCCTTTTGCTGTTGGGGAACAATGTAATCTTTTGAAACTCTCTTTTATTGAAACTCTTATTTATTTATATGCTTTTCGTATGCTTTGATTATCAATTGTTGGGTTTCTCTTCTGTGCTTAAAGCTTTTATCGTTTAACTCATTCGATAATCGTTGTTTGTCTTTATTGATACGGGAACGTACGGTACTGTCATGAACTGGGGGAAATTCCTTGATTAAGCAATACCACCTAGGGATAGGGGGTAGGATGATCAATTGTTTTTGCTTTTGTTTATAATGCATTATTAATTACTAGGGGAGACTAGGGATAGCAAGCCAGTAATTAGTAATAGGCTATTTTCTCCGAGGGATCGGGTTAAGGGTAGACTAAGAAAGTTTGCATGACAATTAGATAGCAAAGCGAATTAAATAAGAGGAGTAGATAAGAGAGGGTGGATAAGATGAAATTGTAAACCCCAACAACTCCATTCATCCATAGTATTTATTCTCGTCAATTGAATCAACCGCTTTTGCATGTTTATTTGTTGTTTCTTGCATTCAAACCAATTACTTTTTCTTTACAAGTCTTACGATTACAATTTGCACGAATGATAAGGCCTGCGAGTCATTTGGGATGAACGATATTGGGTTTACCAATTATATTACTTGAAACGATCTGGTACGCTTGCCAGTTTCCGTTAACACACTGCATGCTATGTACTCAACAGGACAATTATTAGATCTATGCTCAAGCTTACACCCTATGAGCTATTCAAGGGAAGAAAACCAAACAACACACACTTGAGAATCTTCCGTAGTAATTTTTTTGAACTCATCAATGGCAAAGAAAGTATAGGGAAATTTGATTTTAAAGCCGACGAGGCCATTTTTATTGGATACTCTCTTACTAGCAAAGCATATAGGGTGTATAATAAAAGAATTCTATGTGTTGAGGAATCAGTGCATGTTGCATTTGATGAATACATTGATAATTGTTGAGATTGTTGATAAGGGAAGCACTGGTTTAGCTAAACCTTGATCTCACAGTGTTCTGGTTTTTTATGATGACAACACATTATTAATAACACGTGTATTAATATGTGTTACATGTTATATTCTTTATTGTGTGTGATTCTTTGAAGAACATGGTTGTGCTGATTCTCATATGTGTATGCATATTCACTGATTTTATACTTGACATATCTTCTGTGATTGCATAACATATGTTTCAGAAATGAAAAATCACATGCACTTTACTGAACTTTTATTGTGTGGCAAAACTGCAAGTTTTAAGTCGACTTCATTATGAAGTGAGTCGATTTAAACTCGTCACATTGCACAGATTTTCAAAAACAGTGCTATGAAAATTTTTGAAGTGAAAAGTTTTTCAAAACTGTTTTGACATGTTTGAGTCGACTGCGTGCGTAGAGAATTCGACTGAGTTAGTTATTGCTTTGAAATTTTGTTAATGCTTGTGATCTATAATGGCTTAATTTTAATTCTTTTGTCAAGCATTTATTGCAAGTCAACTGAATTAAATGTGCAATCAATTCAGTTGGTTTGACTACTACTAATTGACTTAACTGTTATAATTGTCAAGTGACAGTCGACTGCATTAGTAGCACAATGGACTACAGGAGCGTTTGTTTTGATAGAAAAATATAAATAGACGTGATTCTGTTAATCATAGAGACTTTGGTTGTTCTAACAATTTCATTTTGATATTATAGATTGTGATCTCTGTGTATAGGCTCCAAGAACTCATCAAGAAGACGGAGGAGATCTCTCTTTGCAGAGTTTCTTTAGGAGGAAGTGAATTGTGCTTAGTGTTTGATCAAATTCTGCACAACTAGTGTTCTTCATATTGATCAAGACTATTTTCAATCTATTGAAGATTGGTTATCCTGTTGGGATTACAAGAGGTAGACTCGTGGAGTCTGGACACTTTGAGGATTGTTCAAAGTTGGTTGAAGATTGTAGAAGAGGGGATATCTTGTTGCAGATCTTTATGTTGTTGCTGCCGATACTTTTAGTTAGAGGGTTAGAGAGGTTGTCTATACTTTTGACCTGGAGGACTCTATAGAAATCTCATTGTAAAAACCTTGACTAATATAGTGCATTGGCTTCTTGGTTGAGGAAGGACACTGGATATAGGCATTAAGGCCGAACCAGTATAAAAACTCTGTGCTTGCTTTCTCTTTCCCGAACTCTTTACTTTCAGTCGACTTTACATTTCGCATAGTCAAAAGTATTTATCCGTTGCATTTAAACTTCTTATTCCTTGCGATTCTAGAAACATTGTAAAGCATAATACTTGCAAAAAAGATTTTAAAAAGACTATGATTTTTGAACCTCACCAATTCACCCTCCTCTTGGTGTTGAAACTAAGACATCCTGTTTTCCAACAATTGGCATCAGAGTTGGTTTTCATAAGATATTTGAAAAACTAGTCGACTTCTATTTTCTTTGAATCGACTATATTCCTATAAATGGCTTGTGTTTCTCAAATAAGAAAAACCAATGAATCTATTTTTGAATTAGTATTTGTCACTTGCAATGCAAAGAAAAATTCTATTACTGATGGATTATATGAATCTTTTGAAACAAGTTTCTTGAGGAACAAGGTAAACTATGACGATAAGCCTGACTGCAAAGCTGAAAGAATAAACCTGCAAGCAAATAAATTCACAAGGTTTCTCAATGAAAAGAAAAGTCAAAGAAATGACAAAGAGATTACATCTGAAAATGGTCTGATTATGATGGCAACATATGAAACTGCTGACGCACATCTGAAACAAGGAACAAAATGCTCCATGTGGTACTTGGATAGTGGCTGTTCGAGACACATGACGGGAGACCCTACAAAGTTTTCCAGTATTTCTTATAAGGCTTCTGGCCATGTTACATATGAAGATAATAACAGAGGGAAGATAATTAGTACAGGTAAAATTAAAGCTCCTTCATCTTATGAAATTAGAAATGTTCTACTTGTAGAAGGGTTGAAGCACAATCTTCTCAGCATCAGTCAGTTATGTGACAGAGGATTAAAGATTACTTTTGAGCCTAAATATTGTCTGATCAGTGACGGCTCAACAAATCAATTGTTTCTTGTGGGAAAAAGGTTTAACAATATATACGTAATCGACTTCAAGGAAACATCATTCAAGTTAGTGGTTTGTTTAATGACTAAGGAAGATGATGCATGGCTGTGGCACAAGAGACTTGTTCATATGAACAAGGGGCAACTGAACAAGCTGGTGTTAAAGGATCTTGTAATTGGTCTTCCCAACATTCGCTATGCTTCAGAGAGATTATGTAATGGTGTCAAATGGGAAAACAAACAAGACAGTCATTCAAGAACAAAAGAGAAATGTCAACCTCCAAACTTTTGCAGCTTCTGCATATGCACTTATTTGGCCCTTCAAGAGTTAAAAGGCTAGGTGGAAATTCATATGGAATTGTGATTGTTGATGACTATTGTCGGTTTACATGGACATTCTTCATTCTTTTCAAAAGTAACACACTCAAAGTATTCAAGCAGTTTGCTGCTGTCAATCACAATGAAATGGAGCTGAGAATTAAAGCAATTAGAAGTGATCACGACAAAGAATTCCAAAATGAAGCTTTTGATGAGTATATTGCTGAAATTGGAATATCTCACAACTCCTCTGCACCTAGGACTCCTCAGCAAAATGGGGTGGTTGAGAGAAAGAACATGGCTCTAGAAGAGTTGGCCAGGACAATGTTATATGAGAGGAACATGCCTAAGCATTTTTGGGCAGATGAAGTAAGTATTGTCTGCTCTGTGCTGAACAGAACTGTCATAAGATCAACGCTGAAGTTAACTCCTTACGAGCTATTAAAAGGAATTAAACCGAATATCTCTCACCTCAGAATCTTTGGATGCAAGTGCTTTATATTAAACAATGGAAAGGAAAATCTTGGAAAGTTTGATTCGAAAGCTAATGAAGCAATCTTCATAGGATACTCTCTGACTAGTAAACCCTACCGTGTATACAATAAGAGAACAATGCGTGTTGAAGAATCAATGCATGTGGCATTTGATGAGCATGTTGAGACCACCATCAATCCTGAAAAAACAGAAGGACTGATGAAGCCGATAACTCCACTGGAGAAGAGGAAGAACTTAAAGAAACACTTGAGAAGGATAGTCCTGAAGAAGTAATCGACTCTCCTAGAACAAAATCGATTAAGGAATGGAAAGTTCCCAAAAACGTCTCTACCGGTAACATAATTGGAGATATTTCATGAGGAGTGTCCACAAGAAGGCAACTGAATCAATTTTGCATGAATGTTGCTTACGTATCTAAGACTGAGCTGAAAAAGATTGAAGATGCTCTTAGAGATGAAAATTGGATGATGGCCATGCAAGAGGAATTGAACCAGTTTAAAAGGAATAATGTATGGGAACTGGTACCTAGAACAGATGCACTACAAGTCATAGACACTGTCAACACCCAATTTTGCCCGGATAGTGAAAATGTGTTTTATTGGATTTTTTTTTATTTTTTATTTTTTGTTTTTTATTTATTTATTTTTTATTTATTTATTTATTTATTTATTTATTTTTTTATTTTATTTTATTTTATTTTATTTTTATTTTTATTTTTATTTTTATTTTTATTTTTTATTATTTATTTTTTATTTATTTTATTTTATTTATTTTATTTTATTTTTATATTTTTATATTTTATTTATTTTATTTTATTTTATTTTTTATTTATTTGTATTTTACTTTATTTTTTATTTATTTGTATTTTACTTTATTGTTTTAGTCTATTTTACTGTATTTAAATTTTTGGTTTTTATTTCATTTTTTATATTCATTTTGTTTTAATAGAGTTAACTGACTAAAAATAATTAAAAAAAAAAAAATTAATTAATTAAAAATAATAATAATAATAATATAATAAGATAAGTTTGAAATAAAAAAAAGAAAACGAAAAATAAAAATGTGAGAGAGCGAGAGAGGCATGTTGGTGAGTGGGGGACAAAAGGAATTTGGTGAGAGGGTATGAAAACGGTTAGAGGAGATTTGGGGGGAAGATCTAGAAAGAAGATTGGAGACGAGGGGAAAACTTTTCTTTGGGTTTTGGAGAGGGAGTATCAAAGAAAAGGGTCGATCCTAGAGAAAAGGAGGTCACCGGAAGTGCAGACTTGACCAAGACAAGCGCAAGCCTCCGAGAGGTAAGCTATTTCTACACTCGTTCACCGAAGTATGCATGATTGCTGTTATATGTTTTATATTTGCTATGGGTTATTGCTCTGCCAATGTATGAATTCCCCTTTCTTCATTCTCAATGACCGCTGAACATCATCATCACGCTCCTTACATCCACTTCTACAATATATCCTTCACGCCTCTGCCTACCTCCAATCATCAACAATGAACTTGAATCGTTAAACTCGATTTCCACCAGAAAACACAAACACTATCAGGTACATCTTCAGCCCTTACCCTGCTGTCTCATCTCGGGTCCTAATAGCATCATCCTCATTCCCATCCCCTGTATCATACTCCTCAACTATTTTCCCTGCATCCCAATCAAAAAACAGAGAAGACCAAAAACATATTAATACTTACCATTACCAAACAACACCACTCTCGACTCCTCTCCTCCGCCCTCGGAACTAACCCTTTTTCCTCAACCTTCCTCATCATTTTTCCAGCTTCCTTATTGGAAAAAACAACAATCATTCTCCGGCCACCATTCACTCACATTCATACACTCAGAAACATTCACCAGAACCCTCAACCACCTTCATCCCCAAGGCACCTAATTCATCAAGTAAACACCAGAGAAATTAAATCAAACCAAACCCAGCAACAATGCGCTCAACTAGTCTTTGATTTCCTTCACCCCTGCGTCAACCATTGTTGGCCCTGGTCACTCTTTCAACTGTAATAGAAGCAACACATAAGCCACATACACGGGAAGGTAAAGAAGAAGACAATCAGTTTCTCAAGTTGCAGGTTCGGTGGGGTTTTGGTGGTAGATTTGAATCGAAGAAGAAAGTGTTGCATCGGTAATATTCTCGACGACTCCAAGCCCTAAATCTCACCACTTCCATTGTTAATATCTGATCAAAACAGAGATAAGAGAAAAATGAAATGGCGTCGCCGATGCCTATTTCATTTGCGAGCCCGGTGATGGCCATGGGCGGCGACTGGGGTTGCCAACGGAGGTGCTGGTAGAAGCTCTGGTGGTGTCTATCTCAAAGCGGAAGGCACAACGGCGTGTCCCAAATTGGAGTGAGGTTGTGTCGCGTTCAGAAGAGGAAGAAGGACTGGTGGCTGCGGCGTGATGATGGTGGAGAGACCTCAAAGGATTCCGACGACCTTGACTTGGTGGCAACGGCGTCGTTGCGGTGACGAAGGGTCGGTGTCGTCCACGAACAGGGTTGCTTCTCTCGCGCGACGGGCGACGAAAAGGGAAAAGCGTTCTCCCCTGCCGGTGATGGCTCTAGCGGCGAGCGGCGTCGACGGCAGCGCCGTAGACCGCGGTTCACAATGTTTGATCGCGGTGGTGGAGGTGGCGGCACGCAACCGCAACAGGGACAAGCTCCCATGGTTTCTCTCGAAGGAGACCTTGGGTCTCTAGGTGTTTGAACGAGAATGGGGTAAAATCACAGAACCCCTAATGTTGCTGTTAGGTTTAAGTGGCTTTGGGCCTGGCTGGCGGGCTGAAGTTTCTTTCCGGCACCCTTCGTTTTCTTATCACACCCACGCCCCACTTCTGCAAACAAACAAAATGAAAAAAAGGGCTTTGGGCCTGGGCCGAAATGTTTTCTTCCTAACACCATGCGCATTCCTATTCACACCCCTTCCAAAGGTCCATTTTGTTTCTGAAGACAAAGAGAGAGTTGGGCCAGAGCATATTAATTCGGAATGCACCCCCCAAACTGCACCGCCGCACCCCTCTTGTTCATTTGGGCCTGAGCTAAGGAATTTTTTGATACACCCCCAATTTGTTATCCCTACACCCCTATTCTATTGGGCTTTTCTTTGATTTTTATTTCTTGTTTGATTATTAGTTTTTACTATATGTAGCCCCTTTGCATGACAAACCCATCCCATACCTTGCTTTTTATTTATTTAAATTTTTTTTTTTATTTTATTTTTTTTTTATTATTCATTAGGTTTGTTTATCTAAAATTAAATATAAAAATCTAAATATAAAATTCCTTTTATAAAAATAATAAAAAATATTTTAAAGGTTTAAGCGTGTGTGCGATCATTCGCATCAGCCTCGCGCTAAAATCTTTTCTCCTTTTTAAATAATAAAATATGTTAAAGGTTTAAGCGTGTGTGCGATCATTCGCATCAGCCTCGCGCTAAAATCTTTTCTCCTTTTTAAATAATAAAATATGTTAAAGGTTTAAGCGTGTGTGCGATCATTCGCATCAGCCTCGCGCTAAAATCTTTTCTCCTTTTTAAATAATAAAATATGTTAAAGGTTTAAGCGTGTGTGCGATCATTCGCATCAGCCTCGCGCTAAAATCTTTTCTCCTTTTTAAATAATAAAATATGTTAAAGGTTTAAGCGTGTGTGCGATCATTCGCATCAGCCTCGCGCTAAAATCTTTTCTCCTTTTTAAATAATAAAATATGTTAAAGGTTTAAGCGTGTGTGCGATCATTCGCATCAGCCTCGCGCTAAAATCTTTTCTCCTTTTTAAATAATAAAATATGTTAAAGGTTTAAGCGTGTGTGCGATCATTCGCATCAGCCTCGCGCTAAGATCTTTTCTCCTTTTTAAATAATAAAATATGTTAAAGGTTTAAGCGTGTGTGCGATCATTCGCATCAGCCTCGCGCTAAAATCTTTTCTCCTTTTTAAATAATAAAATATTTTAAAGGTTTAAGCGTGTGTGCGATCATTCGCATCAGCCTCGCGCTAAGATCTTTTCACCCTTTTTTATAAAAATCTTCAAAAACAAAAAACATCTTCAAACAACAAACAAATTTTCAGAAAAGAACTACGTAACCCTGATTTCTCAGTCTAACTGAGAATACGTAGGAGCAAGGCCAGTCCTTGTCGGGCACAAAAATACAAAAAAAAAATATATTTTGTTTTCTTTAAGAGTTTTATTTTATTTTTAGGAGGAAATTAAACATTTTGCAAACCACACTTCAAATTCGCGTAATTAATTAAAGGTACTGCCTTCGGGCAGGCGTTGTGGGGGTGCTAACACCTTCCCCACACGTAACCGACTCCCGAACCAGAATCTGGTTTTCCAATTGACCATGCCTTATCCTTTTTATGGTTTTTTTCCATAGTTTTCCAGAATAAACTATGGTGGCGACTCCAAAAATCTTTTTTTTCAAAACCCGTTTTCCTTTTTTGGGGATCGTCGTCCCGTCGCGATTTTTTTCGGTTGCGACAGATGGCGACTCCGCTGGGGACCCTAGAGAGTCAAGCCATTTAATTAAATGTGCGGATTCGATGTGGTTTTGATTTTTATTTTTCTTTCCCTTTTGTCTGGTTGTGTTTGATGTTTGAAATAATTGCATGCGAATAATCGTTGAATATTGAACCCTAGGATAGATGATATGTATATATCTGCCTGGGAAAGTCTTCTGGCTGTTTTGCAGGTGAGGGTTTGGGTGCATTGCATTCTCCCTTCACACACACACTTTGTGCATATCATGAGTGGGGCCCTATACCCGGGTCTGAGTGTAACTTAGAATTAGAGGAGTTGTGTAGCGGTGTCACTCTGGGATGTACTTCCTGTTTGGCTATCGTGAGAACTCCAGCTAGAGTCTGTTCTCTTCATTTGTCTCTCTACATCTAGTTGATTACTCGACTGTTGTGGAGAAGCTGTGGAGAGGGCCATAGCTCTAGTGACCTTTGACCTTTAGGCTCAGGGAACTATCCTGGTGAGATTGCATATACTAGACCGTGAATTCGAAGCAGTGAACCTTTATTAGGACACAAAGGGAGAAGTGTATATCCCTATAATCCTCACGCTGTTCATTCTCTTTTGAAGATTATGTTATTGCATTGTCATATCATGCATGTATTTTGGTTCATCATGTTGTCTCATTATCATGCATCATGTTCATATATCATTTAATAACATGTTGGTTTTAGGGGAAATCACAGGTATTCACTTGACTTCACACGAGATGGATATTGACACAAGACCTGATGCTACACAGCATACCAACTCCACCGTTTTAAGAAAGAAGCCCAGCCTGAGGGTACATGTTGGAAACTTGACCAAGCTGATAAATTTGGGCCGAAGACTCAAGACTATACAGAGAGAAGCTTTCAAGAGGAAGTATGGAAATCTGTTGAGCTTAATGGAAGTGAAAGTACAGTTGCCTGCTATCACGGCTCTTGCTCAATATTATGATTCTCCTCTAAGATGCTTCACTTTCCAAGATTTTCAGCTAGCACCGACCATAGAAGAGTTTGAACATATCTTGGGTTTACCATTAGAGGGTACTACGCCATATCAGCATTTGGAGAACCATGCCTCTATACCTACCATTGCCACTATCATGAAGTTACATCCTAAAGAGCTTGAAGATAGAATGGTGACGAGGCATCAAATGCGCGGGTTGACACAAGAATATCTAGAACAGTATTTGCAACATCTGGCTGATAAGGAGGATTGGGAGACCTTCATGGATGTGCTAGCTCTTACTGTGTACGGCATTGTGTTATTCCCTAAAATAGAAGACTTTGTGGACCCTACTGCAATAGATGTCTTCGTGGCAAAGAAGATGAGGTCGGAGAATCCCGTGACAGCAATTCTTGCTGATGTTTATGGGACCATGAGTTTCTGTCACGAAAGGAAGGGAAAGAAGATTTTGTGTTGTTTGCCGGCGCTATATGCATGGATGACTGCACGAGTATTTAAAGGGGCAGTCAATGTTGGAAGTCCGTCTGAGAATTCGTCACGGCAAGGAGGCAATGAGTGGGCTCGTTTCTTTGCTGGTCTGAGTGAAGGGGATATAAAGTGGCGCCTTCCTTGGCTTGAAATTAAATCCTCTATCCGATATTGTGGGGGTTTTCCCAATGTACCTCTTATTGGTGCCCGATATTGTATTAACTACAATCCTATTTTGGTGCAAAGACAATTCGGGCATCCTATGAAAGGGGCGCCTTCACCGGATTTTCTTGCTACCCTGTTCGTCTACTATGAAGATGGGCATTTCATTGAAGTGTTGAGAAAAATTAGAAGTGCTTGGGAAAATGTTGTACGGGCTGAAAAAGATCAAAGGTTGAGAGCGGTGGATAACCAAGTTACTTATCGTACATGGATCCTAGAAAGGGTAAAAGAAGTCAAACTCCCTTTTAAGCCAGTTAAGGATCAATCAGCCAGTGAAGGACCATCCCAACCCCCAGAAAGTGAAGAGGTGAAGCAATTGAAGGCTGAAATGGAAAAATTGAAGGTGAGAAATGCTAGGTTGGAAAACGAATTACAGCAGGCGCGTAATGATCTTGTGGATATGAGAAATGACAATGAAGAAAAGTCACGGGCTTATGAAAATATTGTCAAAAGTCAAAAGGCTGAGAGAGATTATACATTTCGAGTGAAGCAAGATCTCGCGGCCGCGAGTAAGGAATTATCCAAGAAGAATGTGGCTTTAGAAGAAGGCAGGCAGTGGAAACAACTATATGAAGAAGCCAGGAGAGACAAAAGGGAAGCGCTAAAAAGACTAAGAGAAGCGCAGGTCCAAGGGCAGGAAGCGGGGCATCAAATGAAGGAGATGGCTACATCATTTGAAGCAGAGTTGAATCAGGAGCGCTGGAAGTCGGCAGAGGCTGAAAAGGAATATCGAGCCATGTTAAAGCAAATGGAGGATTACATCGAGGAGCAGGAAGAGCGGTGGAGATCGATGGAGTTTGAAGAAAGACATCAGGCCTTGATAAGGCGAATGAAAGAGCACATCGCAGAGCAAGAAACGACTGTAAAGCATTGGAAGGAAAGCTTCTCTCAGTTGGCTGCTTTAGCAAATGGGGCAATTGAAGACATTCCCAGGATGGTGTCGAATGCTGAAGCAAGTATTCATTTTTATAACCCACCAGCGGAAGTAGAATTGTTTATTAATCATTGTAAATGGTTGGTGGGAGAGATGAAATCTTTCATTGCCCGGGCGCGGGATTGATGTACCTCAGAATTACTTGTTTTGTTCCTTAGACGATGTAATGGATCAAATTTTCTTTAAATGAAAGAGAAGGGATGTTAGTTTGGTATCGGCTTGTGTTAATTGTCCATCAGTAGTGTCATTGCTATCCTGTGATTTCCACTTACCACTAGCATGCATCATGTTTTCTTTTATTTTGCATTTTTCATCCTTATCTAATTTAATTTAATAAAAACAATTATCAGTACGAGTGAAAGAACAACGGCAAATTTTCCACGACATCCGTACAGGACCAGAGCTAACTCGAAGATCATGGAGAATTGGGAGCAGTCACATGAATCTATTAAGGCTGATGTCAACCAGTTGAAGGATCAGATGGCCCAAATCTTGGCGGCTCTCGAGGCCCTGAAGACTACTGGAGGGTCTACGCCTGCGCAAGTTGAGGGAAGTGCTCAGTATTACCCTCCGTCATTCAGTGCTGGGGGCCAATCTGTTCCCTTCCCAATGTATGGATTACCTCCAAACTACACTCCACCCGAGGGAGAATACACAGAAGGGGAACATGCTTCATTCTCTTTCCCTACCACTGTCAACGTACCACCAATTGGTACTCAGGGACCTGTTGTAATGTCCGCACCCATGTTGAGTGAAGGAATGCATGCAAACACGTCTGATGGAATCCGAGTAACTCCGATACCTCATGTGATTACTGGAGAGGGTTTTTCTGCTAAGGCTGCACCACATACTTCATTTCAGGGGGTAATCAGTAATGTCGACGGAGCAAAGGATAAACTGGAGAGCCTGGAGGCGAGATTGAGGGCTGTTGAGGGATTTGAGAGTTATGGTTTCGGAGATGTTGCCAGATTGAGTTTGGTTCCTGGCGTAAAAATACCACATAAGTTCAAAGCGCCAGAGTTTGAGAAGTATAAGGGAAATACATGCCCTAAGAGCCATCTGACCATGTATTGCAGAAAGATGGCTGCGTATGCTTATGATGAGCAACTGCTCATCCATGTTTTTCAAGATAGTTTGGCTGGGGTAGCATTAAACTGGTATACTCACTTGGAGCCGTCTCGGATCCGTTGCTGGGCGGATTTGGCTGATGCTTTTGTGAAACAGTACATATACAATACACATGTTGCGCCAGATCGTTTACAGCTGCAAAACATGTCAAAGAAGGATAAGGAAACTTTTAAGGAGTATGCCCAACGGTGGAGGGAACTAGCGGCGCAAGTTGAGCCACCTCTGTATGATAGAGAAATGGTGGCGATGTTTGTAAATACGCTCCAACCACCCTTTTATGAACACATGGTTGGGAACGTGACTTCGAATTTTGCTGATATTATTATAATTGGGGAAAGGATAGAGATTGGGATGAAAAATGGGAAGATTGCATATGGCTCGTCAGTTGTTGCAAACCCTAAAAAACCCAGTTTCAACCCAGGAAAAAAGAAGGAAGGTGATGTGCACGCAACATCTGCAACCCCCGTGTGGAGAGGGCAGACTCCCACTTATAACTATAGACCGTACTTGGGTCAGCCTCCATATGCAGCTAATGCGTCATCGGGTCATCAATTTAGGCCTCATCAACAGCAGGGGTACTATCAATCGCAGGGGTATTATCAACCACAGTACATCCCGACTAATAATTGGAGGGGTGATGCAAATGTAGGTCCCAATATGAATGTGGGTCCAAGTACTTATCCGAGAAGAAACCAGGAAAGAAATTTTACCCCAATTCCTACAACTTATACAGAATTGTTACCCTATCTCATCAAAAAGGGTTTGGTTGTTGTCTGTCCGATGAAGCCCTTACAACCTCCATACCCAAGGGGTTATGATGCAGAGGCTAAGTGTAGTTATCACGGAGGAGGCGTTGGTCACTCCACTGAGAGGTGTTTGGCTTTCAAGCATAAAGTGCAAACTTTAATTGATTCAGGGTGGTTGAAGTTTCAGGAGGATAAACCTAGTATTGAGGTCAATCCACTATCTGGACATGGAAGCGCCTCGACGAATGCTGTGGAGGTAAAAGAACATGAATTGGTGAGAAATGTGAATGAAGTCCGGAGCTCCAGGAGATTTATTTTGGAAGCATTGTTAAAAATGGGTATTTTGAAAGGCGGTCATGATAAGGGTATGGCATGTGCGCTTCACCCAGACGCTGAGCACTCTATTGAGGAGTGCGTTGAATTTGAAGATATTTTACAAGACTTGCTAGATCGCGGTTTAATGCAAGTATGTTACAAGAGTAAGGAGGAAGAAGTGTTCGCGCAAACTGATGATGAATCTAGTATGACTTTACCAGAACCATTGGTGATTCATTTCACTAGAACTACCCCTTTACCACCAATGCAAGGGAGGTCACCGGTTGTTATCCGTGTACCAGCTCCTTTTTCTTACAAAAATGAAAAAGCCGTCCCATGGAGATATGGGACGCAGGTGCTAGATGAAGTACAAGGCACTGATCCTGTCATCGAAAACATATCAGGTATAGGTGGAATGACAAGAAGTGGTAGAATTTTTACGCCACCAGAATTGGAAAGAGAAAGAACCAACGATAAAGAGGCAACGATAGCTGCAAAGGCAAAAGAATTTTTAAAAGGGAAAGGTGTACAAGCGAAGGAGACCCTTGAAAAAGAGGAGAGAAAAGAAGTATCTGAGGAGGAGGCGTGTGAATTTTTAAAGTTCATACAACAAAGCGAGTATAAGGTGGTAGAGCAGTTAAATCGCATGCCTGCTCGGATATCATTGCTAGATTTGCTCATGCATTCGGCATCGCACAGGAAGTTATTAATGAAGATACTCAGTGAAGCTCACGTGGAACAAGGTATTTCGCTGAATAAATTTGAGGGTATTGTTGGCAACATCGTTGCTAATAATTATCTCACATTCACTGATGAGGAGATACCTGTTGAGGGGAGGGGTCACAACAAAGCTCTTCATGTATCTGTCAAATGCATGGATCACGTTATAGCGCGGGTATTGGTGGATAATGGTTCCTCTTTGAATGTTATGCCAAAAACAACGTTGGAGAAGCTACCTTACGAAGGAATCCATATGAAGCCAAGCTCGATGATCGTCAGAGCATTTGATGGCAGCAAAAGGGAAGTAATGGGAGAGGTGGAATTGCCGGTTCAAGTTGGCCCATGCGTTTTCCAAATAACATTCCAAGTTATGGATATTCTACCGGCCTACAGTTGCTTATTGGGTCGCCCGTGGATTCATTCGGCAGGGGTTGTGCCTTCTACATTACACCAGAAGTTGAAGTATGTTATGGGAGATAAACTGGTGATAGTGTCGGGAGAGGAGGATCTCCTTGTGAGCGGGCCATCATCCACACGTTACATCGAAGCGGCTGAAGAAGCACTTGAGACAGCCTTCCAATCGTTGGAGATTGTGGGAAATACCTGTGTGGAGCGGTTTCCGGTTAATCCCCATCCTTCATGCGCTTCCATTATGATGGCCAAGGTCATGCTGAGAGAAGGCTATATGTATGGAAAAGGTTTGGGCATATATGAGCAAGGGCGAGCATTCCCTCTAGAAATCATTGAAAACAAAAACAGATATGGCTTGGGGTATAAACCTACTAAAGAAGACAGGAAGAGGGTGATTGAAGAAAGAAGAGAACGCAATCTGGCCCATGCAGAAAGACGAAAGCCCAGAGAGAGCAAAATCCGCATTGGTCACATCAAGGAAAGCTTCCGCAGTGCTGGGTGGATTAACACTGGCCAAGTATCAGCCGTGGAGAACGAAGACGAGCCTCAGAGTTCGAGTTTCGTGTGGGCTTGCTCTCCAGATACTCAACTCAACAATTGGGAAGCATTGGATTTACCTGTGATGCTTAATGTGAATAAAATGTAATAGTTTAATTAAGCCTGTAGTTTTACCTGGGGCTTTAGAAACAATGTTTTGTGGATAGATCTTTTTACTTTACACTCAGCGTGATAATAGAATTGCATTTTACCATCATCTGGCATATTTCGTCGTTTTTCTTATTTATTTATACCTTTTTATAATTTTCAATAATGCAGATGTGACAATGATTGTTTTGAAAATAATGATATCAATATTCCCAATTTTGAGAACCCTATCAATAATACGGAAGATGATTTTGAAGACGATGTGGAACCCTCTCCGGAATTGTTGAGATTAGTGGAACAAGAGTCCAAAGAGATAAAACCCCATCAGGAGGAGATTGGAATGCACAACTTGGGAGAGGAGGATGAGATAAAGGAGGTGAAAATTGGTACTAGTATGAAAGCAGAGGTGAGAGAAAAATTGCGTATTTTGTTAAAGGAGTTTAAGGATGTGTTTGCGTGGTCTTATAATGATATGCCGGGTTTGGATACTGATATTGTGCAACATAAGCTTCCACTTAGGCCAGAGTGCCCTCCAGTCAAGCAGAAATTAAGAAGGATGAAGCCGGAAATGTCTCTAAAAATCAAAGAGGAAGTCCAAAAACAATTTGATGCTGGATTTCTGGCGGTTGCTAGATACCCCCAATGGGTAGCAAATATCGTACCAGTTCCCAAGAAGGATGGAAAGGTTCGAATGTGTGTTGACTATCGTGACCTGAATCGTGCAAGTCCAAAGGATAATTTCCCGTTACCACACATCGACACTTTAGTTGACAATACGGCCAAGTTTTCGCTTTTCTCAT
Organism: Vigna mungo; assembly: GCA_036885675.1. Classification (NCBI taxonomy): domain Eukaryota; kingdom Viridiplantae; phylum Streptophyta; class Magnoliopsida; order Fabales; family Fabaceae; genus Vigna; species Vigna mungo. Next base: position 8,022,182 of record CP144694.1, read on the forward strand.
TCATGGATGGATTCTCGGGGTATAATCAGATTAAAATGGCACCGGAAGATATGGAAAAGACGACTTTTATTACGTTGTGGGGAACGTTTTGTTATAAGGTGATGTCTTTCGGGCTTAAGAATGCTGGGGCAACATATCAAAGAGCGATGGTAGCATTGTTTCACGATATGATGCATAAGGAAATTGAAGTGTATGTGGATGACATGATTGCAAAGTCGGAGTCAGAAGAGGAGCATATTCTCAATCTAAGGAAGTTATTTGAGAGATTGAGGAAGTACAAACTCAGGTTAAATCCCGCCAAATGCACGTTTGGAGTGAAATCCGGAAAATTGTTGGGTTTCATAGTTAGCCAAAAGGGGATAGAAGTTGATCCTGACAAGGTGAGAGCGATAATGGAAATGCCTGCGCCTAGAACAGAAAAGGAGGTTCGAGGTTTTCTGGGAAGATTGAACTACATTGCTAGGTTCATCTCTCAATTAACTGCTACTTGTGAACCAATGTTCAAGTTGTTACGGAAGAATCAGGCAGTAGTCTGGAATGAAGATTGTCAAGCCGCTTTTGAAAAAGTTAAGCAGTACCTGCAAGACCCTCCTGTATTACGTCCACCGGTGCCAGGAAGACCGCTCATTTTGTATTTGACTGTATTGGATAATTCAATGGGTTGTGTATTGGGGCAGCATGATGAAGACGGGAAAAGAGAGCATGCTATATATTACTTGAGCAAGAAGTTCACAGATTGCGAACAACGATATTCGTCGTTAGAACGAACCTGTTGTGCATTGGCATGGGCTACTCATCGTTTAAGGCAATACATGTTGAGTCACTCTACTTGGTTGATATCTAAAATGGATCCTATCAAGTACATTTTCGAAAAGCCTGCTCTCACTGGAAGAATAGCTCGATGGCAAATGCTACTATCAGAGTACGACATTATATACGTTACTCAGAAATCTATCAAGGGTAGCGCTTTAGCGGAATATTTAGCCCATCAACCCATTAGTGATTATCAGCCAATGCAACCTGAGTTTCCTGACGAAGATATCATGGCTTTATTCGATGAGAATAAAGAAGATAAAGATGATAAAGCCTGGATGGTATTGTTTGACGGAGCCTCGAATGTGATGGGACATGGAATAGGGGCAGTGCTTATCTCTCCGGAGAAACAGTACATACCATTGACTGCGAGGTTATGTTTTAACTGCACAAATAACATCGCTGAATATGAGGCTTGTGCTATGGGTATTCAAGCGGCAATTGAATCTAAGGCGAAAATTCTGGAAGTATATGGAGATTCGGCTTTGGTCATTCACCAATTGAAGGGGGAATGGGAGACAAGGGATACAAAATTAATTCCCTACCAAGCTTACATCAAAGGATTAATGGAATATTTTGACTCCATCACGTTTAATCATATTCCTCGGGAAGATAATCAATTGGCAGACGCTCTGGCCACCTTATCGTCAATGTTTGAAGTTGACCAGGATGCAGTCTTACCAAGGATTGAGATGAAGAGCCATGCAGAGCCGGCATATTGCCATTTCATCGAAGAGGAAGTGGATGGGAAACCTTGGTATTTCGATATCAAACATTATCTTAAGACCCGAGAATATCCTGATAAGGCGTCGGAAAACGATAAAAGAGCACTAAGGAGATTGGCTGGCAATTTTATCTTAAATGGGAATATCCTATACAAGAGAAATCATGACATGGTTCTCCTCAGATGCGTAGATGCAAAAGAAGCTGAGCTAATATTGAAAGAAGTACACGAAGGTACATTTGGCACGCATATGAATGGGCATTCAATGGCCAGGAAGATCTTGAGAGCCGGTTATTTTTGGTTGACCATGGAAAATGATTGCTGTACACATGTGAGAAAGTGTGAGAAATGCCAGATGTATGCAGATAATATCAATGTGCCGCCTACAACCTTGAACGTGTTGTCTGCACCATGGCCTTTTTCGATGTGGGGAATAGATGTCATCGGAGCTATAGAGCCAAAGGCGTCAAATGGACACCGTTTCATATTAGTCGCAATTGACTACTTCACCAAGTGGGTTGAGGCTGCTTCTTATGCTAATGTGACTAGAAAAGTGGTGACCAGGTTCATAAAAAGGGAGTTGATTTGCAGATATGGGCTCCCTAACAGGATCATCACTGATAATGCCACTAACTTGAACAACCAGATGATGACAGAGTTATGTGAGGAGTTCAAAATTCTTCATCTTAATTCTTCTCCTTATCGTCCAAAGATGAATGGGGCAGTGGAGGCTGCTAACAAAAATATTAAGAAGATTGTGCAGAAGATGGTGGTCACATATAAGGATTGGCATGAAATGCTTCCTTTTGCTTTACATGGTTATCGCACTTCGGTACGTACGTCGACTGGGGCAACGCCTTTCTCGCTTGTGTATGGAATGGAGGCGGTA